>JAWPHD010023585.1:0-21730 GCA_037043455.1 Cyrtodaria siliqua | reverse complement strand
CTTACTTCAATATTTTAGCAAAAAAGGAGTTTGACTGAAAAAAATTAATATGCCAGTTGCTTGGAAAAAGCCAAAAATGCTGATATTTGTAACTTTAGACAGCTTTTTATGCAATTCCTTATATTGAAAAATAAAAATTAATTTGTATAATCCCATTGTGCCATTCATTATGAATCTTTTGAAATTCAAATGTATTCTCTTGTCAAAATCAATGAATTTTTGAGAGAGGAGTTGGGGCCTTTTTACCAGTTTTGGGGAAGGGGTCTTTTGCACTTAATTGGGGAAAAATTCAATCAATGGGGAATGAAATTTCCAAGGTAAGTTTAAAAAATGGGGAAATCTGCATGGTTTTAAAAGAAATTTTGGCGGGTAAGGGACCTTATAGGCTGAGGCAAAGAAGGGTAAAAAGGCCCTGGTGCCTTGTGATATTTTGGCTTCCTTATTGGTTCAGATATGTTTGTTATTATGTCTGTTTAACTGTTATTACCAAATTAATGATTTTTGTTTTATTTTTATACACATCATGACAATAAACATCCTTTTTGAACAAGATCAAAAAACTATTATAAATATGAAAGGAAATAACTTCAAAAATTCTGTACCAATTTAGTTATTTTTTACTTGGTGTTAACATATTATTTTAATAATAAAGACAACTAAATAAAATCATTATAATATAACTATATTTTTGTTTAATAATCATTTGAATAACTTAAAAACTGTAATTCTGTAATAAAAAGTCTACCAACTACATTTTCATTTTCTGAAATGATTATTAGCTCGACTATTCGAAGAATAAGAGAGCTTATATAATCAACCCGGGGTCGGCGTTGGTGTCGGCGTCCTACATCAAGGTTTGCGTGTAAGCTGTGTTTACAAGTCTATATCTCTTACATTTCTTATCCTACCACAACCAAATTTGTTCATGGGCTTCCTTGTAGCATTATCTTAAGGGCTGCATAAGCAATTTTGGTTACCCTAGCACAATCAAATTTGGCCATTAGCTTCCTTATAGCATTATTATCGTAAGGGCTGCTGAAGTAATTTTGGTTCCTGTAACCCCTGGGCTCCCATGGAAACCAAATTCTGATAGCCCTTAAAACATGTCTGTTTCACATCAAATTTTGCGTGTAAGCTGTGTTTACAGGTCTATATCTCTTACATTTTTTGTCCTAGCTGAACTAAATTTTGGAATTGGTTTCCTTATAGTGTGTTGTAAAGGGTTGGATAAGTAATTTTGTCTTCTGCAAATTCTGGGCTCCCATGGAACCCAAATTGTGATGGCCCATAAAATGTGCAATAAAGGCAGATATAGGTTTGCATGTAAGCATGTATAATTTTGGTTTGGGATTTGTTATAGCATTATGCATCTCACTACTTCACCCATATTGGGGCATGGGCTCTCTCCCCCTCTACCCCGTCGCCACTCCCCTTCACACCTTTTTTATTTCTTTTATTTCTTTTTTATTTTTTTACATATTTCTGTGTTGTTTTAGTCAATTCTTACACATATATGTTGCAACCTTCCCCGCCCCCCTCCCCCCGTCTCTCACCCCATCACCCCCATCCCCCCCACCCCGCCCCAGACTTGAACTTTTTTTTTTTTACATATTTCTGTGTTGCTTTTGTCAATTCTTACACATATATGTTGCAACCCTCCCCCCCCCCCCCCCCCCCACACACACACATATATGTTGCAACCCTCCCCGCCCCAACCCCCCCCCACATATTGCTGTGTTGTTTAAGTCAATTCTTACACATATATTGCAACCCTCCCCACCCCCAACACCCCATCCCCCGCCTCTCACCCCACCCCGCCCCAGACTTGAAACTTTTTTTTTATTTTTATATATTTCTGTGTTGCTTTTGTCAATTCTTACACATATATGTTGCAACACTCCTCGCCACCGCCCCCCCCCCCCCCCCCCCCCCCCCCCCCCCCCCCCCCCCCCCCCCAACACGCCCCACACTTGATTTGTGTTTTTTTTACATATTTCTGTGTTGTTTTAGTCAAATCTTATGCATATGTTGCAACCCTCCATGCCCCCACCACCCCACCTCTCACCCCATCCAACCACGCCCCACACTTGAATTTGTTTATTTATTTATTTTTTTACATATTTCTGTGTTGTTTTAGTCAATTCTTACACATATAATATGTTGCAACCCCCCCCCCCCCCCCCCCCCCCCCCCCCCCCTCAAAACTCTTTTTTTTTTGATTTTTTTACATATTTCTGTGTAGTTTTGGTCAATTATTACACATAGTTATGTTGTGCTCCCAACCCCACCCCACATTGTTGTAGCCTTGTTTTCTGATGGTATATAATAGCTATAAATTTATTATTCTCCTAAAAATCGAATAGTCGAGCTGCGCTGTTCTCCGACAGCTCTTGTTTTTGTAGCAATCTTTGGTACAAAAACATCATTTTACCATCATACCTAGGGTAGATTTGGTGTGGAGTTGAGGGGTGGCATTCCGGGAAATAAATTCAAAGTGTCAGAGGAAAGGTCATCGTCATCTTCATTTAAGTCAGAATATGCTTATTGTTAACCTTAATGGAGACGATAGAGACTTTGTGTCAGTATTTGTGTATAATATTACCTTCAAATTTGCATTAAATCCCCCAATGTACCCAGCCATTAATAGAAACAACTGATAAGAAACATACACTTTGTTAAAAGGCACGCTGACTTTTTAACTCTTGTGTTTACATAAACATTACCTGTGCTATAAAAAAACAATTGGGTCTGCACACTTCCTGTGTTATGCTTAGCGTGTAGGGGATACAGCATAATTAGTACACAAATATTTATTCGGCATAGTGTGTACAGTTTAATTTTATTCAGTTTATTTGTCAGCGTAGTTCTTTAAGTTGTAACGTTTCTGAGTGCTTCGTCAGCTGTTTCAGTTTATGTGTTTATAAGCATATTCTGCCTTTAATTGTGTCTCTTAACCCGCTAAGCACGACTATAATAGCCTTTGCATCCATTTTAAAGTGTAAACCCAGATCAGCCTGCGAGTCAAGTAACTTGCAGGCTAATCAAGGTTTACAATGTCTGGCTGCTGATCAGTCATTTCCCCAAAACACCCCTTTGTCACATAAATGGAATGGTCTTAATTAAAAAAAAGAACTGTCCATTATATATATGTAGCAGGTTAAGGGTTAAAAAGAGTATTCTTGCAATGGTCAGGTGTCGGAAGAATTTATAGTGAAAAAATCAGTGATTTTTAAAAAGAAAAATACGGTCATGTACTTTCAATGGTTTCTGTGGTGGCTGAGATCAAATTTTTACCATAAGTTAATCTTCACTGGTATACCGTACCCTGGATATTGCTATGTACACTGAGTATTGGTGAGTATTATCATTGGATTTCGCGACGCCGCAGATCGAACGAGGGTAAGTTCAGTTTCAATTTTTAGTGTTTTTGAGTTTGTTTGATATAAATTTGATAAAAAATTAAATCATTTGATCATTTTCCTAGTCACTGAAAACCCGAAAATGTTTCGATATTGCTTAAAAAGGTAATAAGAAGGCAAAACTCGGCTCTTTACTCACGCAATAAATAAACTAGTGTCTGTCAAATTTGATTTTTTTGTTTATATTCTTCCGTAAACGAAAAACTTGAATCGAGCAAATTGTGATCCCGGCATCAGAGTTTATGTTGTAAATGTTTAATCAACAAAGGAATCACAGATGACAGTGCATTTATATAATAAATATGCATGTCAGTGTACCGAGTATTGTTTTGGTGTTGCTCGCCGGTGTCACGAGTATTGCTTTCAAGTGTACCGAGTATTGGCCATTAATATTGAGTAAATGCAAGGAGTACCTACAGAGTATATACCACATTCAATGTTAAATATAAATTATTGTGTATACTTAATGACAGTGTATATGCAAAGGAAGCATTTCGAAGTTGTGTGACCTACGTGGCTATTACAGAATATCCACAAAATCGTTATCAAATGGAGAAATTTTGTTTGTTTTGAGTGTGGTATTGAAGCAGTGGTTATTTGTAAAAAAAACTCGTCCATTGGTTGTTGAGCGGATCTTATCTAGAGGGTTTCATTGTATCCAGAAATCGTCCACATACCAAACAGTTTGTAATGTCCAAAAGGGCGTGTGTTTATTGTCCTGGGGTGGGTCTTTTGAAACTACCGGGGTTTTCAAGAAACATCGTGTAAGGGTTTGATTCATTTTTGAGACAAATCCTAATAAAAATATTGATTTTGTATAGGTGGTCATATTGTGAATATTGTATTTGTCCAATTGGTTATTTTACGCTGGTTTAAATAATATTTTTGATCTAAGGCGAGCATGCTACCATCACACTACGGCGGATCACTAAGTGTTGTAAATGAAAGCCATATGACTGAAATAAGTGACTTGACATTAACCGTGACAAACCTGCAGCCAAGCATGAGTCGCCTAGGTCCGACGTTATTAGCATATATGTTTTACCATACACAATAAAGAATTTCTATCAGTCTTTGCCAACTTTAATTGATCAGTGATACTCATGTTTCTCTTTACCTCTTTATCGGTCATATCGTCTTTTTTAAACGATTTTTTATACATATCATATAACAATATATTTTCAGCAAAATTAAATGACTTAATCGATAAGTAGATATAAGAAACAGACAAAAGTTATCGTTTTACCATTCTAATTTACTCATTATGTTGTACAATACTCGGTACACTAACGTTGAGCTAGAATGCAATACTCGGCACACACTAAATCAATACTCGGTACACTTGATTGTATCTTTTTTTACCTATATCTTTTTTGTACTTCCATAATTTTTTCAGAAATTTGGACTAAAGCTACTTGGTTTTAGGGATCACAATTTGCTCGATTCAAGTTTTTCGTTTACGGAAGAATATAAACAAAAAAATCAAATTTGACAGACCCTAGTTTATTTATTGCGTGAGTAAAGAGCCGAGTTTTGCCTTCTTATTACCTTTGTAAGCAATATCGAAACATTTTCGGGTTTTCAGGGACTAGGAAAATGATCAAATTATTTAATTTTTTCAAATTTATATCAAACAAACTCAAAAACACTAAAAATTGAAACTGAACTTACCCTCGTTTGATCTCCGGCGTCGCAAAATCCAATGATAATACTCACCAATACTCAGTGTACATAGCAATATCCAGGGTACGGTATACCACAGTGATCTTTATCGAGTTGCAGTGGTAAAACTGCAGCTTTATCGAGTGTATTCCCATTAAAAAAAGTATTTTTATATCAACCGTATTGTTGTTTTGCGTATAAATTTATTTTAATTCCTGTAATATTTCCACGTCTGTACGGGGAGTCCATTAAGGCACTCATGTTCCCCTGATCAAATGACGGATTTTCATGAAACTTGAAAACTATAAGTGATATGGATATGGGACTTTCTAAAATGATCAGCATAACATTATGTTGGTCCTTGTCGAAAATCGTTTTGATTCGATGTTAAACATGGCTGCCAGCGACCATCTTTGTTAACATAGTTATAATAGTAAAAACTTGTAGTGACTACTCCTCTGAAACTACGTGACAGATTTTCATTTAACTTCACAGGAATGTTGCTCTTGATGTCTTATTGATCCTAGCAAAATTTGTAGCGACTTCTCCTTGAAAACTTAAGTGATATTGATATGGGACTTTTTCTAAAATAATCAGCATGACATGACATGATGTTGATCCTTGTCGAAAATGATTTTGATTCTACATTAAACATGGCCGTCAGTGGCCATCTTTGTTTACATAGTTTTATATAATAAAAACTTGTAGCGACTACTCCTCTGAAACTACTTGACGGATTTTCATGAAACTTCACAGGAATGTTGCTCTTGATGTCTAATTGATCCGTCTAATTGATCCGAGCAAAATTTCAGGCCGGTCAGAAATTCAAGATGGTCGCTACGGCTCAAAATAGATTAAAAAAAACACAACAAATTTGCAGTGACTACTTACTGAAAACTATAATTGGTATTGATATGGGACATTTTTTAAAATGATCTGCATGACATAATGTTGGTCATTGTCGAAAATCTTTTGATACAACATTAAACATGGATGCCAGTGGACATTTTTGTTTACAGAGTTATATAGTAAAAGCATGTAGCGACTACTCTTCTGAAACTACTTGACGGAGTTTCATGAAACTTCACTGGAATGTTGCTCTTGATATGTAGTTAGTCCTTACAAAATTTCAGGTGGCCACGACAGCTAAAAATAGATTGTTAAAAAACAAGTTTGTAGCGACTTCTTCTTGAAAACTATTAGTGATATTGATATGGGACTTTCTCTAAAATGATCAGCATGACAGGATGCTGGTCCTTTTGAAAATCATTTTGATCATGGCATCCGAAGCTACTTGACAGATTTTCATGAATCTTCATAGGAATGTTGCTCTTAATGTCTAGTTGATCCTAGCACAATTTCAGGTCGGCCGGAAATTCAAGATGGCTGCCACGGCTAAAAATAAATTTTTAAAAATATTTGTAGCGACTACTTCTTGAAAACTGTAAATAATATTGATATTATTTTAATTCAACATTAAACATAGTTGACAGCGGCCATCTTCGTTTATATAGAGTTATATAGTAAAAACTTGTAGCGACTACTCCGACGAAGTGTTTACATAGAGTTATATATAAAAACTTGTTACGACTACTCTAAAACTACTTGACATGAAGATTTTCATGAAACTTCACAGGAATGCTGTGTTGATATAGCTATCAAAACCTATCAGTAGAGCTTCAAGGTCATTGACCTCTTGTGTGGAACCAGAATCAAGTAAAAACATTTCTGTGCCAATTTCTTTTACATAAAAGTGCATTTTGATTGTGCTATTATGTATGTGAGGTTATCCAAGTAAATAAAAGCATCTTGATCAAGACTTTGCTAAAATAATACAAAAAAATCATTTTGATTACTGAGGCATTTGTCTATAGGAGACCCCTATAGGCATGTATTGAAACTGTAAATATGAAGTTTTTAAAAGATTTAGGTTAAAAAGTGCTGTCACTACACAACCTTTTAGATTTTTAATTTGGTGGGAGGTATACAGTACCTGTTCTACCCAGGAAAAAGGGGTGGTCGCATGCCTCTACCAAAAATGTTATGGTCTAAAATGTGCTAAAAGTGATGCAAAACACCATACAAGCAAAACTTATTTCAACAAATCTTTTACCAGCCCATCAGACTACCCAGACACAAACATTTAGTAGATGGGCATCATTTTTACTAGCTTCGTGCAACCGGTCTAATGCTAATTTTGAGCCCTGCTGTATGTTTTTACAATCATCTGAGTTGGTGTGGCATCCGACATATGAAAATGGAACAACTATGACCACCAGCATACATAAGCAGTTTTGCTTAACGGAATACTTTCAGAAAATTTCCCGACTTGTGCGTACCAAAAACGAGATAACACCCTCTTGTGTAATCTACCCACTCACTCTCTTTTCAGGCAAAATGTCTAAATGTTTTTGCTTGTTTGAAAACACGAAATACAATTCAGGTTTATATAGAGAATTTTAACTCTTTAGAATATAACCATCTGAGCTGGATATCCATGACTGATTATTTTTCTTGCAAACATTAAAAATCAAATCAAAGGGACACATGGCAATCTTGAAGTCTTTATCAAGCATTAAAATTAGCCTCTTGATTTATTAACCCGATATCATTTTGACATTAAATCTGCTTGCATATATTTAAATACAATTATGAGTTGCTTTGTTATTCTACCATAGGTTTGAATATGGTATTGGTGAAATGTAATCAACAGTTACTAATATGCAACAAACAATTTGCCTCTACTATTCTTGTATTAATTAAAATTAATGACTGAAAAAATACAATTTATGTAGAAAAACCAATGGGACGCTGTGAGTTTTAAAAAACATTGCTGTGTGTCCCTTTAAACCATCACATGCAGGATAGGTTGGGTCACACCAGACTTTATTAAAATCTGTATCTGTTTACTTACAGTTGATTGAAACCAGCCATGACAGAAGTTTAACTTAGACGTGTCTAGCGGAAAACAATGAGTCACAGTAAACAGCAAGGTATTTTGATATCATTTATTATAGTTTTAAAATGCCATTGTGACAAGCGATCAATAGGTTGTCGAATATTCCTAAATCTTTGTTTCAGGGAAAAATTATTACGTTCAGGTCAAGTGTTGGTTGGGTAATTAGAACCTTTCATATTCTTTTTGTGTGCTGCCTGCATAGCGTGGCAGACACTTAGGGATCACTTTGTTCACTGTCTGTCGTTGTTCGTCACATTTTAACCCGCAACCTAACCTTGGCCATAACTTAAAAAATGTTTGACCTATGTTCATAAAACTTCACACACATCTTCATCTTAACTCAAGAAATGTTGTTTAAACAAGTCCAATAACTCTGACTTTCATTTTGACAGAGTTATGCCCCTTTTCATAAAACCTGCAACCTAACCAAGCTCATAACTGGCCATAACTTAAAAAGGGTTTGACCTATGTTCATGAAACTTCACACACACATTCATTACCCCAAGGATGTTGTTACCCATTACCAGTAACTCTGCCTTTCAAGTTGGCAGAGTTATGCCCCTTTTCATAAAACTTTATCCTGCAACCTAACCAAGCTCATAAATGACCATAACTTGAAAAGTATTTGACCTGTGTTCATGAAACTTCATACATATTTTCATCTTACTCAAAGAAATGTAGTTAGACATGTCCAATAACGTTGATTTTCATTTTAACATAGTTTTACCCTTTTTCATAAAACTTAACCTGCAACAGAACCCGGTTCATAACTTGGCAAAATATTGACCTATGGTCATAAAACCTTATACAATTCTTCTTTATCAATTATTCAATGCTGTTAACATTTCCAATAACTCTTTTATTTTGGAAGAGTTTTTGGCCTTTTTATAAAACGTTAACCTGCAACCTTACTTAGCTCATAACTTAACAAAATATTGACCTGTGGAAATGAAACTTTAAACATTTCCTCCTTATCAATTATCCAATGCAGAGTTATGACCCTTTTCATGAACTTTAACAAGTAAAAAAATAATCTGCTCCATTATTCTGAAGGTTTGCACCCCTTGTCTTCAAACTTCATAGTTAGATTGTACTTGATAAAATAAGCACACGGCAGGCGACACAAGTGTTCCGTGGAACACCCTTCTAGTTGGTCTTTTCTCTATCGCAATACAGTTTTAGATTTGAACACATTGCAGTTTCACATTCTGGTTATTATTCGTCTGATCCTCTGTGCTTGGAGGATACCTTTATCATGTTCCGCCTATTTTTGAATCTGAACCTGCCTTCATTAACATTGAATGATCATTTACAGTTAATCTGGCAAGTTGCAAAGTATTAGAAGTTATTATTCGTCGGTTGAAGCCGTCGAATATATTTGTGCTTATGTTTGATAAGTGCCACTGGAAGGAGAAGTAAATAATGGAGGACAATTGTTATTTTCCTTTTTTTTTATGATAATAACATATATATAATATAATATTCGAATATAAATTCTGATTTAACGCTTATAAGACAAGTGTAACATATTATGTACGCTTTCGGGAAAAAAGTTTTGTTTGTATCGAGTGATAACAAAACTTCGATTCTCCCTAAATGGAGTCTAAAATGACGCTTTATTCATCTATTGGTAATTGATTACTCGGGAACCAGCCTACAGCGGTAACTTCTATTTGAAGAACACGTAGATGCCTCAGATCCAGCCGATTAGCAGCTTATATAGAGAGCTATTTTTAGTACAGAGCCTATATTTATGCAGGGACGTTTGTATACTACAAGCTTCGATAATCTCCGACCAGAGCACGTGCCATTTCCGATAGTTGTCGTTATACTACCGATGAATTGATGCTTTGCATCAAAATTTTCTTGTCAATTGTTACTTTTAGGGACTGAAGGGCCAAGTGGTAGTGGTTCAAGTGCCAGTGGTTTAAAATTTCCAAAGAAACAGGCTCCATGAATTTTTTTTAACCTGGAACTTAACTTTGCATTATACAAGTGATTATGGCTAATAACTTTCAAACTATTAGGTATGCAACAATGAAACTTTGCACACATCTTCAGCATGATCCAATGAATCCATCTTTTAAAGGACCATAACTCTTGAGTCATATTTTGTTAAAATTATTTTCCTTTGAAAAAGGTTTAACCTGGAACTTAACCTTGCAATAACTTTCAAAGTCTATAACAATGAAACTTCATACACATCTTCAGCATGATCCAATGAATACATCTGATAAAGGCCTATCTTTTAAAGTATTAGGTCTACAACAATGGAACGACTGGCGTATATGCCCCGCTAGGTGGTGCTCTTGTTAACATTTTTAGGCTATTAGACTAAGAATCACCTTCGTGCATTTTTTCCTTATGTCAGGAGGAAAGTGTGCAAGTCCATAAGACACATAACGTTTATTATGGCCGCCGCTGCGACTCAAAGTTTACATAGAGTTATATAGGAAAAGGTTAAAAATGACATCTTCTCTGAAACTGCTTGAAGAATTTTGATGAAACTTAATCACCATTATATTTGGGATAGTCCCTCTCAGATTTGTGTTTTTCGCGGCCGCCAGTCATCCAAGATGGCCGCCATGGCTAAAACTAGGTCAAATTCAGGTAAATTTCAAACGACCTCCTCCGGAACTACTTATTCCATTCTTGTGAAATATCATATACATGTTTCTTGGGTTAGCCTCTATCAGGTTTGTGTTTTTCGTTATCGTCAAATAATCAAAATGGCCGCCACAGCGACCCAAAGATTACATAAGAGTTATATACGAAAAGTTTAAAAATTACATCTTCTCTGAAAGCGCCTGAAAGATTTTGATGAAGCTTAAGCACACTGATATTTAGGATAGTCCCTCTGAGATTTGTGTTTTTTGCGGCCGCCAGTCATCCAAGATGGCCACCATGGCGAAAACTAGGTCAAATTTAAGGAAATTTCAAACGACATCTTCTCCAAAACCACTTATTCCATTCTTGTGGAATATCATATACATGTTCCTTGGGTTGGCCTCTAACAGGTTTGTGTTTTTCGTTATCGTCGAATAATCAAAATGGCCGCCACGGCGACTCAAAGTTTACATAGAGTTATATAGGAAAAGGTTAAAAATGACATCTTCTCTGAAACCACTTGAAGGATTTTGATGAAACTTATTCACAATGATATTTGGGATAGTTCATCTCAGATTTGTGTTTTTCGCGGCTGCCAGTCATCCAAGATGGCCGCCATGGCTAAAACTAGGTCAAATTTAAGGAAATTTCAAACGACATCTCCTCTGAAACCACTTATTCCATTCTACTGATATATCATTTACTTGTTCCTTGGGTTGGTCTCTATCAAGTTTGTATTTTTCGTTATCGTCGAATTATCAAAATGGCCGCCACGGCGACTCAAAGTTTACATAGAGTGATATAGGAAAAGGTTAAAAATGACATCTTCTCTGAAACAGCTTGAAGGATTTTGATGAAACTTACTCACAATGATAGTTGGGATAGTCCCTCTCAGATATATGTTTTTCGCGGCCGCCAGTCATTCAAGATGGCCGCCATGGCTAAAACGAGGTCAAATTTAAGTAAATTTCAAACGACATCTCCTCCGAAACCACTTATTCTATTCTTGTGAAATATCATATACATATTCCTTGGGTTGGCCTCTATCAAGTTTGTGTTTTTCGTTTTCGTCTAATAATCAAAATGGCCACCACGGCGACCCAAAGTTTACATAGAGTTATACAGGAAAAGGTTAAAAATGACATCTTCTCTGAAACCTCTTGAAGGATTTTGATGAAACTTAATCACCATGATATTTTGGATAGTCCCTCTCAGATTTGTGTTTTTCGCGACCGCCAGTCATCCAAGATGACCGCCATGGCTAGAACTAGGCCAAATTTAAGGAAATTTCAAACGACATCTCCTCCGAAACCACTTATTCCATTCTTGTGAAATATCATATACATGTTCCTTGGGTTAGCCTCTATCAAGTTTGTGTTTTTTGTTATCGTCAAATAATCACAATGGCCGCCATGGCGACCTAAAGTTTACATAAGATATATATAGGAATAGGTTAAAAATTAATTTTGATGAAACTTAAGCACAATGATATTTGGGATAGTCCCTCTCAGATTTGTGTTTTTTGCGGCTACCAGTCATCCAAGATGGCCGCCATAGCTAAAACTAGGTCAAATTTAAATAAATTTCAAAACATCTCCTCGGAAACCACTTATTCCATTCTTGTGAAATATCATATACATGTTCCTTCGGTTAGCCTCTATCAAGTTTGTGTTTTTTGTTATCGTCAAATAATCACAATGGCCGCCACGGCGACTCAAAGTTTACATAGAGTTATATAGGAAAAGGTTAAAAATGACATCTTCTCTGAAACCACTTGAAGGATTTTGATGAAACTTATTCACAATGATATTTGGGATAGTTCATCTCAGATTTGTGTTTTTCGCGGCTGCCAGTCATCCAAGATGGCCGCCATGGCTAAAACTAGGTCATATTTAAGGAAATTTCAAACGACATCTCCTCCGAAACCACTTATTCCATTCTACTGATATATCATTTACTTGTTCCTTGGGTTGGTCTCTATCAAGTTGTATTTTTCGTTATCGTTGAATTATCAAAATGGCCGCCACGGCGACTCAAAGTTTACATAGAGTGATATAGGAAAAGGTTAAAAATGACATCTTCTCTGAAACAGCTTGAAGGATTTTGATGAAACTTACTCACAATGATAGTTGGGATAGTCCCTCTCAGATATATGTTTTTCGCGGCCGCCAGTCATTCAAGATGGCCGCCATGGCTAAAACGAGGTCAAATTTAAGTAAATTTCAAACGACATCTCCTCCGAAACCACTTATTCTATTCTTGTGAAATATCATATACATATTCCTTGGGTTGGCCTCTATCAAGTTTGTGTTTTTCGTTTTCGTCTAATAATCAAAATGGCCACCACGGCGACCCAAAGTTTACATAAGAGTTATACAGGAAAAGGTTAAAAATGACATCTTCTCTGAAACCTCTTGAAGGATTTTGATGAAACTTAATCACCATGATATTTTGGATAGTCCCTCTCAGATTTGTGTTTTTCGCGACCGCCAGTCATCCAAGATGACCGCCATGGCTAGAACTAGGCCAAATTTAAGGAAATTTCAAACGACATCTCCTCCGAAACCACTTATTCCATTCTTGTGAAATATCATATACATGTTCCTTGGGTTAGCCTCTATCAAGTTTGTGTTTTTTGTTATCGTCAAATAATCACAATGGCCGCCATGGCGACCTAAAGTTTACATAAGATATATATAGGAATAGGTTAAAAATTAATTTTGATGAAACTTAAGCACAATGATATTTGGGATAGTCCCTCTCAGATTTGTGTTTTTTGCGGCTACCAGTCATCCAAGATGGCCGCCATAGCTAAAACTAGGTCAAATTTAAATAAATTTCAAAACATCTCCTCGGAAACCACTTATTCCATTCTTGTGAAATATCATATACATGTTCCTTCGGTTAGCCTCTATCAAGTTTGTGTTTTTTGTTATCGTCAAATAATCACAATGGCCGCCACGGCGACTCAAAGTTTACATAGAGTTATATAGGAAAAGGTTAAAAATGACATCTTCTCTGAAACCACTTGAAGGATTTTGATGAAACTTATTCACAATGATATTTGGGATAGTTCATCTCAGATTTGTGTTTTTCGCGGCTGCCAGTCATCCAAGATGGCCGCCATGGCTAAAACTAGGTCATATTTAAGGAAATTTCAAACGACATCTCCTCCGAAACCACTTATTCCATTCTACTGATATATCATTTACTTGTTCCTTGGGTTGGTCTCTATCAAGTTGTATTTTTCGTTATCGTTGAATTATCAAAATGGCCGCCACGGCGACTCAAAGTTTACATAGAGTGATATAGGAAAAGGTTAAAAATGACATCTTCTCTGAAACAGCTTGAAGGATTTTGATGAAACTTACTCACAATGATAGTTGGGATAGTCCCTCTCAGATATATGTTTTTCGCGGCCGCCAGTCATTCAAGATGGCCGCCATGGCTAAAACGAGGTCAAATTTAAGTAAATTTCAAACGACATCTCCTCCGAAACCACTTATTCTATTCTTGTGAAATATCATATACATATTCCTTGGGTTGGCCTCTATCAAGTTTGTGTTTTTCGTTTTCGTCTAATAATCAAAATGGCCACCACGGCGACCCAAAGTTTACATAGAGTTATACAGGAAAAGGTTAAAAATGACATCTTCTCTGAAACCTCTTGAAGGATTTTGATGAAACTTAATCACCATGATATTTTGGATAGTCCCTCTCAGACTTGTGTTTTTCGCGACCGCCAGTCATCCAAGATGACCGCCATGGCTAGAACTAGGCCAAATTTAAGGAAATTTCAAACGACATCTCCTCCGAAACCACTTATTCCATTCTTGTGAAATATCATATACATGTTCCTTGGGTTAGCCTCTATCAAGTTTTTTTTTTTTTGTTATCGTCAAATAATCACAATGGCCGCCATGGCGACCTAAAGTTTACATAAGATATATATAGGAATAGGTTAAAAATTACATCTTCTCTGAAACCGCCTGAATGATTTTGATGAAACTTAAGCACAATGATATTTGGGATAGTCCCTCTCAGATTTGTGTTTTTTGCGGCTACCAGTCATCCAAGATGGCCGCCATAGCTAAAACTAGGTCAAATTTAAATAAATTTCAAAACATCTCCTCGGAAACCACTTATTCCATTCTTGTGAAATATCATATACATGTTCCTTGGGTTAGCCTCTATCAAGTTTGTGTTTTTCATTATCGTCAAATAATCAAAAATATTAAAAATGGCCGCCACGATAACCCAAAGTTTACATAGAGTTATATATAGGAAACATGTTTCTTGGGTTGACCTCTATCATGTTTATGTTTTTGAATCACATCATGCAAGTAGAGCGTCTACAGGCCCTCTTGGGCCTCTTGTTTTTTATGAAAATTGCTATTTTCTGCCTTGTGAACGCTCTAGCACCTTCATTTATTATTTGATCGTTACCAAACTTGCACTTGTTAATACCAATTATAGCTTGGACAAGTTCGAAAATCAGCTGAATTGGGTCCGTAACACCGGAGTTATGGCCCTTGTTTTTTCTGAAAAATGCTTTATTCTGCCTTGTGAACACTCTAGGGCCTTCAATATTAATCGGATCTTTACTTAACTTTGCCAGTGTTTTATATCAATGAAAGCTCGAACAAGTTCGAAAACCGGCAAGATCGAAATAATTTCAACGGAGTTTTGCTGAAAAATGCCATATTAAGCATTGTGAACACTCTAGCACCTTCATTTATTATTTGATCTTTACCAAACTTGCACAGATTGTTAATATCAATGAAAGCTCGGACAAGTTCGAAAACCAGCTAGATGGGACCATTAACAGCGGAGTTATTGCCCTTGATTTAGTTAAAAATGCTATATTTTGCCTCGTTAACCCTTTCGCTGCCAAAGGCGACTTTTGACGACTGCTAGGCAGACTGCCGAAGGCGACTTTTGTCGCCCTGGTACGTCAAATGTTTTGTGCTATTCATATGACAATGTTTTCCTAACAACGACACCGGGAATTCCCCCGATTTCAAAACGAGGTTCTTTGTTTGCAAGAAACTAATTTTAACCAAAGGAATTTCGGCATATGTGTATGTAAAAACGTAAATAAAAGGACAAATTGTATAGGGATTTCGAGACACAAAATGACTTCCTCAAAAAAGGGGCCAACGTTTACAGGAGCGCAAGTTCTGCAAATGATTTGCTACGACAGCGACGGTGAAGATGGCGATTATGAAACATATTCTGACGAATTTTCTTTTGATATTTTACGTATATTTACCTAATTAAACTGATATGAATGATAAAATTATGATATTTTAAAAATTTTAATTATATAATTAAATTATATAATGCTTTGAAGTAGAATTTTTATTTTTTTATATATTATTGAAGTTTATGTATATATCTATGTCCTGTTCAAATTTGAAGTTTGTATGTCTTGAAATAACGAAGTTATTGGCGTTTTCCCAAGTACACCCAATTATCAGGAATCTCTGTAAAAATATTTGGCACTGGGGAGTACATTTGCCTATTAATTTGGCAGCGAAAGGGTTAAACGATAGGGGCTTCATTGTTCATCTGATCTTTACCAAACTTTATCAGCTTGTTAATATCAATGAAAGGTCGGACAAGTTTGAAAACCATTCATATCGGACCAGTAACAGTGGAGTTATGGCCCTTGATTTAGTTCAAAATGCTATATTTTGCCTCGTTAAGACTTTATTTTTTATCCGATCTTTACCAAACTTTATCAAATGGTTAATGTCAATAAAAGCTCGATCAAGTTCGAAAACCAGACAGATCGGACCAGTAACAGCGGAGTTGTTGCCCTTGATTTAGTTAAAAATGCTATATTTTGCCTCGTTAAGACGATGGGGGCTTCATTGTTCATTCGATCTTTACCAAACTTTATCAGATTGTTAATATCAATGGAAGATCAGACAAGTTTGAAAACCATTCATATCGGACCAGAAACAGCAGAGTTATGGCCCTTGATTTAGGTCAAAATGCTATATTTTGCCTCGTTAAGACTTTATTTTTTATCCGATCTTTACCAAACTTTATCAGATTGTTAATGTCAATAAAAGCTTGGTCAAGTCCGAAAACCAGACAGATCGGACCAGTAACAGCGGAGTTATGGCCCTTGATTTAGTTCAAAATGCTATATTTTGCCTCGTTAAGACTTTATTTTTTATCCGATCTTTACCAAACTTTATCAAATGGTTAATGTCAATAAAAGCTCGGTCAAGTTCGAAAACCAGACAGATCGGACCAGTAACAGCGGAGTTGTTGCCCTTGATTTAGTTAAAAATGCTATATTTTGCCTCCTTAAGACGATGGGGGCTTCATTGTTCATTCGATCTTTACCAAACTTTATCAGATTGTTAATATCAATGGAAGATCGGACAAGTTTGAAAACCATTCATATCGGACCAGTAACAGCAGAGTTATGGCACTTGATTTAGTTCAGAATGCTATATTTTGCCTCGTTAAGACTTTATTTTTTATCCGATCTTTACCAAACTTTATCAGATTGTTAATGTCAATAAAAGCTTGGTCAAGTTCGAAAACCAGACAGATTGGACCAGTAACAGCGGAGTTATGGCCCTTGATTTTGTTAAAAATGCTATAATTTGCCTCGTCTTACGATAGAGCCTTCATTTTGCATCTGATCTTTGCCAAACTTTACTAGATTTTATGAATTTCTCTTTTATATTATAAATATATATATATTTTTTTTAATTTTTGTTTTGAATTTTTGTTTTATAACATTTTTTTATATTTTTTTTTAGCTCTATGTTGGACCAGTCGGACAAGTAACAGAGGAGTTATGGCTCTTGATTTAGGTAAAAATGCTGCCATAATGGATGAAAAACCTTATCATAACAATTACTCTTTTACCACATAATCAAGATTTGCTTTGGCGGGGCCTCATGGTAACTTTTTTTAACCTTGACATTTTTGTATTTTATCCCTTTTATTTACGATATTATAGCAGAGGGTTCACTGTACATATTGTATTGTCTACTGGATTCTGTCTATCTTCAGTTACTGACATAATGGAGAAGGCAGATGAAGCTACTGGTGCAATTCAAGACAGAAGAACTGCAGAAGGTGGTTCTGTTGAAATGAGGCAGCCAGATGCAAAGGTCAAAGATTCATCTCAAGATCAATCTAGACAAAGAAGCCATCATATAAATGATGATCCATATAAAGACCAGAGGGAAAAGCTAAATGAGAATGATATGTCTGAAGTAACACAAGATCAATCCAAACAAAGTCATTTGGGAGGTAGTGGTCCTTTGAAAGTTGGCTTAAAGAAACACCATAGAGAAAAGACGAATGTAAAAGACAAGTCTGAAGCAACTCAAGATCCATCCAAACAAAGTTGCAGTTCTGGAGGAAGTGGTCCTTTGAATAGTAAGCATGCTGAACGTGTATCAGGTCAAGCAAAACATAAAAGTGAATTAGGGGTTGAAAAGGACCAGCGAATGACACACAGAGCACAAGACCAAACAAACAAAGGATTGGCAGAGGGCAATGATTCGTTCAGAGGTGAGTTTTCACCATGTCATCAAGCCGTTCCATGTCCCTGGTATATTTTTATTATACTTATTATCCCTCACCTTTGCGGAAGCACAGATATAGAAATGGCATTGGCAGTCTTTCTGTCTTTGCTTTTGTCTGTGTTTCCTTCCTTGCGTCTGTGTTAATCCATTCCTGCCATTCAAAAACCAGCCAGATCGAAACCATTTGTGCCAAACTTGTGTCGCCTTCTCCCCAAAACACATTAGTTTCCTACACCACTATCTAATTAAAATAGTCAAACTGTGAAATGCATCGAAATTTCAGGTGGCAAAGTGTGTTTCCACAAAATGTTGCCAGTATTTAAACACACATAATTATGATAAAGTTTTTAGCTATGCTGGCCAAAGCTTATGTGATGGGAGTTATGACCCTTGATTTTCTGAAATATTCTATAATTTGGCCTTGTTTAAACATGATTTAAACATGATGGGGCCTTCATTTTTCATCGGATCTGTTCCAAACTTTGCCATATTGTTGATATCAATGAAAGCTCGGACGAGTTTGAAAACCAGCCAGATCGGAGTTATGGTTATGGCTCTTTTTCAATAAATGGTAATGTACATTGGAAATCCCAGGGGTCGTGGGTTCAAATCTCACTGGAGGCAAAAACAAATTTTCTTTTTTTTCCATAACAAACCTTATTTCATTTGTTCAACTTTTTTATTTTTTTATTTTTTTTTTATTTACCCTCAGCTTATGGTCATCTATCAAGTTGTTTGAATGGTGACCCTGGAGTCAAGTTTGGCCCCTCCCCAGGGATCACCTGTTTTACATAGGGAAAAACTTTAAAAAAAATATTTTTCTCTGAAACTGCAAGAGCCAGAGGTTTAATATGTTTTTATTTTATTTCATTTCATTTTTGAGTCGCATGGCTGACTCTTTGGAGTCATGTACACTGTAATTTCTGAAGTTGTAGTTTTTGGTTGAGGAGCTTTACGCAGTTTGAGAATGTAGTCCCCTTTAACTGCCTCAAATACAACTTAATTTGATAAGGTGACTGACATGAACATTATGTATACCGAATAATATAACTACTGATTGTAAAATAATGAAATAATTGTAATTGTATACAGTATAAACGTGTCTTTTTTGTAGATGTACGGAAATATTATGCGCATTAATACACCAGTTTTTGGACGAGGAGCTTTACGCACTTCGAGAATGTAGTTCCTTTAACTGCCTCAATTATAACTTAATTTCATAAATTGACTGACATGAGTGTTACATATACCGAATAATATTACTACTGATTGTGAATAATTGTCATTGTATACAGTATATATGTGTCTTTTTTAGAAAATGTACTGAACTGAAATAGTATGCGCAATAATACATGCATAAATATTTTATGAATGGGAAGTTTCAATAGCGTATTTTCCCGGATGTCGAACATCTCATTAATATTAATTCATTTCATTCAATAGTGCAGCAGAAGCTCGATAATTATCCGTTCATTCAGAACCATTAATTTGAAAATGTACAATCATTGACGAAAAATAAGCAATCAACACATTTTCCGCCCCAATTTCTAAACCAGTAAGCTAAACATGCCACTCATGTGTGGCCTACAACGTCACCTAGATAATGAGCTTTACCGTCAAATTGGGAACTAAATGTCCGTAAATATTGTAGTTATTGTGCCTAGTACTTTGAGAAATAGTATAGCATCTACTACAAATAAATACACAAGTTGATGAAAGAATTGTCAAGAAGTGCTCAGTTCTACTACCAACAAGATAAACAAATCAAATAGTTTAAAGCGACACACGGCAATCTTTGCATTACGGTAAAAAGAAGAAGAAAAGTGCAAATGTTTTGGCATTTACCCATGTAGGTTTATTTCCTTGCTGGAATTCAATAAAAAATAATTATTTCACAGTGTATCAACAGGAAATCTATTGGACCATACACTCGAAAACCAAAACTGACGAGGTTGCAAAAAATAATTCCGTCCCAAGCATTTTTCGAAAATTAGAATTTTTTTTTTTTCAATTTTGTGTGCCCAGATACTTCATCCCATTGGTGGAATGTTATGCAGAACATTTTAAATAAAGGATGTCGGCAAGAAACCATGCTTAAAAAAGTGTTTTTAATAAAAAACGAGGCCTTTGAAATTATTAATTTCGTACCCAGGTCATTCGACCTTATTGTAGCTTTGCTCATCTCTCAAGCTTTTACCATGTTTTAGAAATGTTATGCTGTAAATAAAACGAATGCTATTGTGTTGTACTGCTCTTCACCACTTATTAAACAAGTTGATGCATTAATCAGAAGAAAATGCAATCCACCAGATACTGACCATACTTCTTTGTTTGTTTACAGTTAATATATTTTTATTGATATATTTTTTACTGCTTTAATTGTTGATTAACTTTGCAATAACTTTTAACCTTTCGTTTTCTTGTAGACGGATTTATATAGCTCAACTTCTCTTTCTAATCATTTTCTTTGTTTTCCTTAGTATATACAACAAAATGTTTACAAACAGTATAAGCAGCAGGCTCAATCTACAGGGCGATTCGGGCGAAGAACGCGCCCGCGATCTCTTGACTTCGCCTTGGCAGCACATCAAAGCGAAGTTCAAGTCGCCGAAAAATTTAAAAAAAAAAAAAATTTTTTTTTTAAAAAGGTACAGTATAGTAATAAATCCATTATCATATAAATTTGCATCAATATTTCAAGCTCATATTATACAGTAAAAAGAATTAGTGTGCATTACACTGTATTCACTGCACTGCGATATACATGGTGATGACTATTCAACCGTTGTCTACGTATACACGTCGCGTGAAGTCTCCCTAAATTCTCTCCACTTCTCCCTAAAATCACTTGAGGGAGAAGTGACTTCTCCCTAAATTCCTTGCCTAGATTGAGCCCTGAGCAGAGTAAGACAGATTTATAAGAGCAGCTGAGCTATAGACCAATATTCACAAGAAAACGAGAGGGTACAGGATATTCTACAGTTAACAGTGTATGTTTATCCACCAGTTATATTGATTTCTGCTTACAATTTGTATGCTCCAAGTACTCGCAATTAAAATAAAAAGTTGAACAACATAACTTCATTTCTGTTTCTGATGTCTATAGATACAAAGACAAAATGCTTCCTTGCTGGCATAATGATGAAACACTAAATTCAGTATCTCTGTCAGGAGTATATCATCTTGTCAAAATGAACAGCCTTACAATTTTCTACTTGAACATAAAACCAGCAGGCTCCGTGTGGTTTGAGGGCAAAGAGGGCAAAGAATAGCACCACTGCAGATCCCGTTGGAAGGGTAGAACCCCCCCAAATTCATGTTCACTTTATAATTTTTTGTTCATGCTCATTAAAGGTCTTCATCATGACCCCTGCATTGTTTCAGGTGCCATCTCGCTCAATTCACTAGAGCAGTGGCAGAAAAACAATAAACGTGGCTCCAGTATAAATGGAGTGTCTACAATAGAATTTGCAGCAACTCTCCAGTTCTGCAGGTGAGAAGGTTCTAGGCCCATTCTGCAT
>JAWPHD010023584.1:0-21732 GCA_037043455.1 Cyrtodaria siliqua | reverse complement strand
ATGCGTAAGAACTGAATATATATGCGTAAGACTGAATATATATGTGTAAGAACTGAATATATATGTGTAAGATCTGAATATATATGTGTAAGAACTGAATATATATGTGTAAGAGCTGAATATATATGCGTAAGAACTGAATATATATGTGTAAGAATGGAATATATATGCGTAAGAACTGAGTATATATGTGTAAGAACTGAATATATATGCTGTAAGAACAGGAATATATATGTGTAAGAACTGAATATATATGTGTATGAACTGAATATATATGTGTAAGAACGGAATATATATGTGTAAGAACTGAATATATATGCGTAAGAACTGAATATATATGTGTAAGAACTGAATATATATGTGTAAGAACTGAATATATATGCGTAAGAACGGAATATATATGTGTAAGAATTGATATATATGTGTAAGAACTGAATATATATGTGTAAGAACTGAATATATATGTATAAGAGCTGAATATATATGCGCAAGAACTGAATATATATGTGTAAGAACGGAATATATGTGTAAGAACTAAATATATATGCGTAAGAACGGAATATATATGTGTAAGAACTGAATATATATGTATAAGAACTGAATATATATGTGTAAGAACTGAATATATATGTGTAAGAGCTGAATATATATTGCGTATGAATTGAATATATATGCGTAGAACTGATATATATGCGTAAGAACTAAATATATATGTGTAAGAACTGAATATATATGTGTAAGAACTGAATATATATGTGTAAGAAATGAATATATATGTGTAAGAACGGAATATATATGTGTAAGAATTGAATCTATATGCATAAGAACGGAATATATATGCCTAAGAACTGAATATATATGCGTAAGAACGGAATATATATGCGTAAGAACGGAATATATAGCGTAAGAACTGAATATATATGTGTAAGAACTGAATATATATGTATAAGAACTGAATATATATGTGTAAGAACTGAATATATATGCGTAAGAATTGAATATATATGCGTAGGAACTGAATATATATGCGTAAGAACTAAATATATATGTGTAAGAACTGAATATATATGTGTAAGAACTGAATATATATGGTGTAAGAAATGAATATATATGTGTAAGAACGGAATATATATGTGTAAGAATTGAATATATATGCATAAGAACGGAATATATATGCCTAAGAACTGAATATATATGCCTAAGAACGGAATATATATGCGTAAGAACGGAATATATATGCGTAAGAACGGAATATATATGTATAAGAACTGATTATATATGTGTAAGAACTGAATATATATGCGTAAGAACGGAATATATATGCGTAAGAACGGAATATATATGTGTAAGAACTGAATATATATGTATAAGAACTGAATATATATGTGTAAGAACTGAATATATATGCGTAAGAACGGAATATATATGCGTAAGAACGGAATATATATGCGTAAGAACGGATATATATGCATAAGAACGGAATATATATGCGTAAGAACGGAATATATATGTGTAAGAACTGAATATATATGTGTAAGAACGGAATATATATGCGTAAGAATGGAATATGTATGTGTAAGAACTGGATATATATGTGTAAGAACTGAATATATACGTGTAAGAACTGAATATATATGTGTAAGAACTGAATATATATGCGTAAGAACGAAATATATATGTGTAAGAACTGATTATATATGTGTAAGAACTAAATATATATGTGTAAGAACCTAATATATATGTGTAAGAGCTGAATATATATGCGTAAGAACTGAATATATATGTGTAAGAACGGAGTATATATGCGTAAGAACTGAGTATATATCGTGTAAGAACTGAATATATATGCGTAAGAACTGAATATATATGTGTAAGAACTGAATATATATGCGTAAGAACTGAATATAGGCGTAATAACTGAATATATATGCGTAGGAACGGAATATATATTTGTAAGAACTGAATATATATGTGTAAGAGCTCAATATATATGCGTAAGAACTGAATATATATGTGTAAGAACGGAATATATATGCGTAAGAATTGAGTATATATGTGTAAGAACTGAATATATATGAGTAAGAACTGAATATATATGTGTAAGAACTGACTATATATGCGTAAGAACGGAATATATATGTGTAAGAACTGATATATATGTGTAAGACTGAATATATATGTGTAAAAATGAATATATATGTGTAAGAGCTGAATATATATGCGTAAGAACTGAATGTATGCGTAAGAGCTAAATATATTTGCGTAAGAACTGAATATATGTGTAAGAACTGAATATATATGCGTAAGAACTGAATATATATGTGTAAGAACTGAATATATATGTTTAAGAACTGAATATATATGTGTAAGAACGGAATATATGCGTAAGAACTGAATATATATGTGTAAGAACTGAATATATATGTGTAAGAACTGAATATATAAGTGTCAGAACTGAATATATATGCGTAAGAACTGAATATATATGCGTAAGAACGGAATATATATGCGTAAGAACGGAATATATATGCGTAAGAACGGAATATATATGCATAAGAACGGAATATATATGCGTAAGAACGGAATATATATGTGTAAGAACTGAATATATATGTGTAAGAACGGAATATATATGTGTAAGAACTGAATATATATGTGTAAGAAATGAATATATATGTGTAAGAACGGAATATATATGTGTAAGAATTGAATATATATGAATAAGAACGGAATATATATGCCTAAGAACTGAATATATGCGTAAGAACGGAATATATATGCGTAAGAACGGAATATATATGCGTAAGAACTGAATATATATGTGTAAGAACGGAATATATATTATAAGAACTGAATATATATATGTGTAAGAACTGAATATATGCGTAAGAACGGAATATATATGCGTAAGAACGGAATATATATGCGTAAGAACGGAATATATGTGTAAGAACTGAATATATATGTGTAAGATCTGAATATATATGTGTAAGAACTGAATATATATTGTGTAAGAACTGAATATATATGCGTAAGAACGGTATATATATGTGTAAGAACTGAATATATATGTGTAAGAACTGAATATATATGTGTAAGAACTGAATATATATGTGTAAGAACTGAATATATATGCGTAAAAACGGAATATATATGTGTAATAATTGAATAAATATGTGTAAGAACTGAATATATATGTGTAAGAACTGAATATATATGTGTATGAGCTGAATATGTATGCGCAAGAACTGAATATATATGTGTAAGAACGGAATATATATGTGTAAGAACTAAATATATACGCGTAAGAACGGAATATATATGTGTAAGAACTGAATATATATGTGTAAGAACTGATTATATATGTGTAAGAACTGAATATATATGTGTAATAGCTGAATATATATGCGTAAGAACTGAATATATATGTGTAAGAACGGAATATATATGCGTAAGAACTGAGTATATATGTATAAGAGCTGAATATATATGCGCAAGAACTGAATATATATGTGTAAGAACGGAATATATATGTGTAAGAACTAAATATATATGCGTAAGAACGGAATATATATGTGTAAGAACTGAATATATATGTATAAGAACTGAATATATATGTGTAAGAACTGAATATATATGTGTAAGAGCTGAATATATATGCGTAAGAATTGAATATATATGCGTAGGAACTGAATATATATGCGTAAGAACTAAATATATATGTGTAAGAACTGAATATATATGTGTAAGAACTGAATATATATGTGTAAGAAATGAATATATATGTGTAAGAACGGAATATATATGTGTAAGAATTGAATATATATGCATAAGAACGGAATATATATGCCTAAGAACTGAATATATATGCGTAAGAACGGAATATATATGCGTAAGAACGGAATATATATGCGTAAGAACTGAATATATATGTGTAAGAACTGAATATATATGTATAAGAACTGAATATATATGTGTAAGAACTGAATATATATGCGTAAGAATTGAATATATATGCGTAGGAACTGAATATATATGCGTAAGAACTAAATATATATGTGTAAGAACTGAATATATATGTGTAAGAACTGAATATATATGTGTAAGAAATGAATATATATGTGTAAGAACGGAATATATATGTGTAAGAATTGAATATATATGCATAAGAACGGAATATATATGCCTAAGAACTGAATATATATGCGTAAGAACGGAATATATATGCGTAAGAACGGAATATATATGCGTAAGAACTGAATATATATGTGTAAGAACTGAATATATATGTATAAGAACTGAATATATATGTGTAAGAACTGAATATATATGCGTAAGAACGGAATATATATGCGTAAGAACGGAATATATATGCGTAAGAACGGAATATATATGCATAAAAACGGAATATATATGCGTAAGAACGGAATATATATGTGTAAGAACTGAATATATATGTGTAAGAACGGAATATATATGTGTAAGAACTGAATATATATGTGTAAGAAATGAATATATATGTGTAAGAACGGAATATATATGTGTAAGAATTGAATATATATGCATAAGAACGGAATATATATGCCTAAGAACTGAATATATATGCGTAAGAACGGAATATATATGCGTAAGAACGGAATATATATGCGTAAGAACGGAATATATATGCGTAAGAACGGAATATATATGCATAAGAACGGAATATATATGCGTAAGAACGGAATATATATGTGTAAGAACTGAATATATATGTGTAAGAACTGAATATATATGTATAAGAGCTGAATATATATACGCAAGAACTGAATATATATGTGTAAGAACGGAATATATATGTGTAAGAACTAAATATATATGCGTAAGAACGGAATATATATGTGTAAGAACTGAATATATATGTATAAGAACTGAATATATATGTGTAAGAACTGAATATATATGTGTAAGAGCTGAATATATATGCGTAAGAATTGAATATATATGCGTAGGAACTGAATATATATGCGTAAGAACTAAATATATATGTGTAAGAACTGAATATATATGTGTAAGAACTGAATATATATGTGTAAGAAATGAATATATATGTGTAAGAACGGAATATATATGTGTAAGAATTGAATATATATGCATAAGAACGGAATATATATGCCTAAGAACTGAATATATATGCGTAAGAACGGAATATATATGCGTAAGAACGGAATATATATGCGTAAGCACTGAATATATATGTGTAAGAACTGAATATATATGTATAAGAACTGAATATATATGTGTAAGAACTGAATATATATGCGTAAAAATTGAATATATATGCGTAGGAACTTAATATATATGCGTAAGAACTAAATATATATGTGTAAGAACTGAATATATATGTGTAAGAACTGAATATATATGTGTAAGAAATGAATATATATGTGTAAGAACGGAATATATATGTGTACAAATTGAATATATATGCATAAGAACGGAATATATATGCCTAAGAACTGAATATATATGCGTAAGAACGGAATATATATGCGTAAGAACGGAATATATATGCGTAAGAACTGAATATATATGTGTAAGAACTGAATATATATGTATAAGAACTGAATATATAAGTGTAAGAACTGAATATATATGCGTAAGAACGGAATATATATGCGTAAGAACGGAATATATATGCGTAAGAACGGAATATATATGTGTAAGAACTGAATATATATGTGTAAGAAATGAATATATATGTGTAAGAACGGAATATATATGTGTAAGAATTGAATATATATGCATAAGAACGGAATATATATGCCTAAGAACTGAATATATATGCGTAAGAACGGAATATATATGCGTAAGAACGGAATATATATGCGTAAGAACGGAATATATATGCGTAAGAACGGAATATATATGCATAAGAACGGAATATATATGCGTAAGAACGGAATATATATGTGTAAGAACTGAATATATATGTGTAAGAACGGAATATATATGCGTAAGAATGGAATATGTATGTGTAAGAACTGGATATATATGTGTAAGAACTGAATATATACGTGTAAGAACTGAATATATATGTGTAAGAACTGAATATTTATGCGTAAGAACGGAATATATATGTGTAAGAACTGAATATATATGTGTAAGAACTGAATATATATGTGTAAGAACTGAATATATATGTGTAAGAACTGAATATATATGCGTAAGAACTGAATATAGGCGTAATAACTGAATATATATGCGTAGGAACGGAATATATATTTGTAAGAACTGAATATATATGTGTAAGAGCTCAATATATATGCGTAAGAACTGAATATATATGTGTAAGAACGGAATATATATGAGTAAGAATTGAGTATATATGTGTAAGAACTGAATATATATGAGTAAGAACTGAATATATATGTGTAAGAACTGACTATCTATGCGTAAGAACGGAATATATATGTGTAAGAACTGAATATATATGTGTAAGAACTGAGTATATATGTGTAAGAACTGAATATATATGTGTAAGAGCTGAATATATATGCGTAAGAACTGAATATATATGTGTAAGAACTGAATACATATGCGTAAGAACTGAATATATGCCTAAGAACTGAATATATATGCGTAAGAACTGAATATATGCGTAAGAACTGAATATATATGCGTAAGAACTGAATATATATTTGTAAGAACTGAATATATATGTGTAAGAAGTGAATATATATGTTTAAGAACTGAATATATATGTGTAAGAACGGAATATATATGAGTAAGAACGGAATATATATGCGTAAGAACTGAATATATATGTGTAAGAACTGAATATATATGTGTAAGAACTGAATATATATGTGTAAGAGCTGAATATATAAGTGTAAGAACTGAATATATATGCGTAAGAACGGAATATATGTGTAAGAACTGAATATTTATGCGTAAGAACTGAATATATATGTGTAAGAACTGAATATATATGTGTAAGAACTGAATATATATGCGTAAGAACGGAATATATATGTGTAAGAACTGAATATATATGTGTAAGAGCTGAATATATATGCCTAAGAACTGAATATATATGTGTAAGAACGGAATATATATGTGTAAGAACTAAATATATATGCGTAAAAACGGAATATATATGTGTAAGAACTGAATATATATATGTGTAAGAACGGAATATATATGTGTAAGAACTGAATATATATGTGTAAGAGCTGAATATATATGCGTAAGAGCTGAATATATATGTGTAAGAATGGAATATATATGCGTAAGAACTGAGTATATATGTGTAAGAACTGAATATATATGCGTAAGAACTGAATATATATGTGTAAGAACTGAATATATATGCGTAAGAACTGAATATATGTGTAAGAACTGAATATATAGCGTAGGAACGGAATATATATTTGTAAGAACTGTATATATGTGTAAGAACTGTATATATATGTGTAATAACTGAATATATATGTGTAAGAACTAAACATATATGTGTAAGAACTGAATATATATGTGTAAGGACGGAATATATATGTGTAAGAACTGAATATATATGCATAAGCACTGAATATATATACCTAAGAACTGAACTATATATGCGTAAGAACGGAATATATATGCGTAAGAACGGAATATATATGCGTAAGAACGGAATATATATGCGTAAGAACGGAATATATATGCGTAAGAACTGAATATATATTTGTAAGAACTGAATATATATGTGTAAGAACTGAATATATATGTGTAAGAACTGAATATATATGTGTAAGAATTGAATATATATGCGTAAGAACGGAATATATATGTGTAAGAACTGAATATATATGTGTAAGAACTGAATATATATGTGTAAGAACTGAATATATATGTGTAAGAGCTGAATATATATGCGTAAGAACTGAATATATATGAGTTAGAACGGAATATATATGCTTACGAACTGAGTATATATGTGTAAGAACTGAATATATATGCGTAATAATTGAATATATATGTGTAAGAACTGAATATATATGCGTAAGAACTGAATATATATGCGTAAGAACTGAATATATGCGTAAGAACTGAATATATATGCGTAAGAACGGAATATATATTTGTAAGAACGGAATATATATGTGTAAGAACTGAATATATATGTGAAAGAACTGAATATATATGTGTAAGAACTGAATATATATGTGTAAGAACTGAATATATATGTGTAAGAACTGAATATATATGTGTAAGAACTGAATATATATTGTGTAAGAACTGAATATATATGCGTAAGAACGGTATATATATGTGTAAGAACTGAATATATATGTGTAAGAACTGAATATATATGTGTAAGAACTGAATATATATGCGTAAGAACTGAATATATATGCGTAAAAACGGAATATATATGTGTAATAATTGAATAAATATGTGTAAGAACTGAATATATATGTGTAAGAACTGAATATATATGTGTATGAGCTGAATATATATGCGCAAGAACTGAATATATATGTGTAAGAACGGAATATATATGTGTAAGAACTAAATATATATGCGTAAGAACGGAATATATATGTGTAAGAACTGATTATATATGTGTAAAAACTGATTATATATGTGTAAGAACTGAATATATATGTGTAATAGCTCAATATATATGCGTAAGAACTGAATATATATGTGTAAGAACGGAATATATATGCGTAAGAACTGAGTATATATGTGTAAGAACTGAATATATATGCGTAAGAACTGAATATATATGTGTAAGAGCTGAATATATATGCGTAAGAATTGAATATATATGCGTAGGAACGGAATATATTTGTAAGAAGTGAATATATATGTGTAAGAACTGAATATATATGCGTAAGAACTAAATATATATGTGTAAGATCTGAATATATATGTGTAAGAACTGAATATATATGTGTAAGAAATGAATATATATGTGTAAGAACGGAAGATATATGTGTAAGAATTGAATATATATGCATAAGAACGGAATATATATCCCTAAGAACTGAATATATATGCGTAAGAACGGTATATATATGCGTAAAAACGAAATATATATGCGTAAGAACTGAATATATATGTGTAAGAACTGAATATATATGTAAGAACTGTATATATATGTGTAATAACTGAATATATATGTGTAAGAACTAAACATATATGTGTAAGAACTGAATATATATGTGTAAGGACGGAATATATATGTGTAAGAACTGAATATATATGCATAAGCACTGAATATATATACCTAAGAACTGAATATATATGCGTAAGAACGGAATATATATGCGTAAGAACGGAATATATATGCGTAAGAACGGAATATATATGCGTAAGAACGGAATATATATGCGTAAGAACTGAATATATATTTGTAAGAACTGAATATATATGTGTAAGAACTGAATATATATGTGTAAGAACTGAATATATATGTGTAAGAATTGAATATATATGCGTAAGAACGGAATATATATGTGTAAGAACTGAATATATATGTGTAAGAACTGAATATATATGTGTAAGAACTGAATATATATGTGTAAGAGCTGAATATATATGCGTAAGAACTGAATATATATGAGTAAGAACGGAATATATATGCTTACGAACTGAGTATATATGTGTAAGAACTGAATATATATGCGTAATAATTGAATATATATGTGTAAGAACTGAATATATATGCGTAAGAACTGAATATATATGCGTAAGAACTGAATATATGCGTAAGAACTGAATATATATGCGTAAGAACGGAATATATATTTGTAAGAACGGAATATATATGTGTAAGAACTGAATATATATGTGAAGAACTGAATATATATGTGTAAGAACTGAATATATATGTGTAAGAACTGAATATATATGTGTAAGAACTGAATATATATGTGTAAGAACTGAATATATATTGTGTAAGAACTGAATATATATGCGTAAGAACGGTATATATATGTGTAAGAACTGAATATATATGTGTAAGAACTGAATATATATGTGTAAGAACTGAATATATATGCGTAAGAACTGAATATATATGCGTAAAAACGGAATATATATGTGTAATAATTGAATAAATATGTGTAAGAACTGAATATATATGTGTAAGAACTGAATATATATGTGTATGAGCTGAATAATATGCGCAAGAACTGAATATATATGTGTAAGAACGGAATATATATGTGTAAGAACTAAATATATATGCGTAAGAACGGAATATATATGTGTAAGAACTGATTATATATGTGTAAAAACTGATTATATATGTGTAAGAACTGAATATATATGTGTAATAGCTCAATATATATGCGTAAGAACTGAATATATATGTGTAAGAACGGAATATATATGCGTAAGAACTGAGTATATATGTGTAAGAACTGAATATATATGCGTAAGAACTGAATATATATGTGTAAGAGCTGAATATATATGCGTAAGAATTGAATATATATGCGTAGAACGGAATATATATTTGTAAGAACTGAATATATATGTGTAAGAACTGAATATATATGCGTAAGAACTAAATATATATGTGTAAGATCTGAATATATATGTGTAAGAACTGAATATATATGTGTAAGAAATGAATATATGTGTAAGAACGGAGATATATGTGTAAGAATTGAATATATATGCATAAGAACGGATATATATCCTAAGAACTGAATATATATGCGTAAGAACGGAATATATATGCGTAAAAACGAAATATATATGCGTAAGAACTGAATATATATGTGTAAGAACTGAATATATATGTATAAGAAATGAATATATATGTGTAAGAACTGAATATATATGCGTAAGAACGGAATATATATGCGTAAGAACGGAATATATATGCGTAAGAACGGAATATATATGCATAAGAACGGAATATATATGCGTAAGAACGGAATATATATGTGTAAGAACTGAATATATATGTGTAAGAACGGAATATATATGCGTAAGAATGGAATATGTATGTGTAAGAACTGGATATATATGTGTAAGAACTGAATATATACGTGTAAGAACTGAATATATATGTGTAAGAACTGAATATATATGCGTAAGAACGAAATATATATGTGTAAGAACTGAATATATATGTGTAAGAACTGAATATATATGTGTAAGAACTGAATATATATGTGTAAGAGCTGAATATATATGCGTAAGAACTGAATATATATGAGTAAGAACGGAATATATATGCTTACGAACTGAGTATATATGTGTAAGAACTGAATATATATGCGTAATAATTGAATATATATGTGTAAGAACTGAATATATATGCGTAAGAACTGAATATATATGCGTAAGAACTGAATATATGCGTAAGAACTGAATATATATGCGTAAGAACGGAATATATATTTGTAAGAACGGAATATATATGTGTAAGAACTGAATATATATGTGAAAGAACTGAATATATATGTGTAAGAACTGAATATATATGTGTAAGAACTGAATATATATGTGTAAGAACTGAATATATATGTGTAAGAACTGAATATATATTGTGTAAGAACTGAATATATATGCGTAAGAACGGTATATATATGTGTAAGAACTGAATATATATGTGTAAGAACTGAATATATATGTGTAAGAACTGAATATATATGCGTAAGAACTGAATATATATGCGTAAAAACGGAATATATATGTGTAATAATTGAATAAATATGTGTAAGAACTGAATATATATGTGTAAGAACTGAATATATATGTGTATGAGCTGAATATATATGCGCAAGAACTGAATATATATGTGTAAGAACGGAATATATATGTGTAAGAACTAAATATATATGCGTAAGAACGGAATATATATGTGTAAGAACTGATTATATATGTGTAAAAACTGATTATATATGTGTAAGAACTGAATATATATGTGTAATAGCTCAATATATATGCGTAAGAACTGAATATATATGTGTAAGAACGGAATATATATGCGTAAGAACTGAGTATATATGTGTAAGAACTGAATATATATGCGTAAGAACTGAATATATATGTGTAAGAGCTGAATATATATGCGTAAGAATTGAATATATATGCGTAGGAACGGAATATATATTTGTAAGAAGTGAATATATATGTGTAAGAACTGAATATATATGCGTAAGAACTAAATATATATGTGTAAGATCTGAATATATATGTGTAAGAACTGAATATATATGTGTAAGAAATGAATATATATGTGTAAGAACGGAAGATATATGTGTAAGAATTGAATATATATGCATAAGAACGGAATATATATCCCTAAGAACTGAATATATATGCGTAAGAACGGTATATATATGCGTAAAAACGAAATATATATGCGTAAGAACTGAATATATATGTGTAAGAACTGAATATATATGTAAGAACTGTATATATATGTGTAATAACTGAATATATATGTGTAAGAACTAAACATATATGTGTAAGAACTGAATATATATGTGTAAGGACGGAATATATATGTGTAAGAACTGAATATATATGCATAAGCACTGAATATATATACCTAAGAACTGAATATATATGCGTAAGAACGGAATATATATGCGTAAGAACGGAATATATATGCGTAAGAACGGAATATATATGCGTAAGAACGGAATATATATGCGTAAGAACTGAATATATATTTGTAAGAACTGAATATATATGTGTAAGAACTGAATATATATGTGTAAGAACTGAATATATATGTGTAAGAATTGAATATATATGCGTAAGAACGGAATATATATGTGTAAGAACTGAATATATATGTGTAAGAACTGAATATATATGTGTAAGAACTGAATATATATGTGTAAGAGCTGAATATATATGCGTAAGAACTGAATATATATGAGTAAGAACGGAATATATATGCTTACGAACTGAGTATATATGTGTAAGAACTGAATATATATGCGTAATAATTGAATATATATGTGTAAGAACTGAATATATATGCGTAAGAACTGAATATATATGCGTAAGAACTGAATATATGCGTAAGAACTGAATATATATGCGTAAGAACGGAATATATATTTGTAAGAACGGAATATATATGTGTAAGAACTGAATATATATGTGAAAGAACTGAATATATATGTGTAAGAACTGAATATATATGTGTAAGAACTGAATATATATGTGTAAGAACTGAATATATATGTGTAAGAACTGAATATATATTGTGTAAGAACTGAATATATATGCGTAAGAACGGTATATATATGTGTAAGAACTGAATATATATGTGTAAGAACTGAATATATATGTGTAAGAACTGAATATATATGCGTAAGAACTGAATATATATGCGTAAAAACGGAATATATATGTGTAATAATTGAATAAATATGTGTAAGAACTGAATATATATGTGTAAGAACTGAATATATATGTGTATGAGCTGAATATATATGCGCAAGAACTGAATATATATGTGTAAGAACGGAATATATATGTGTAAGAACTAAATATATATGCGTAAGAACGGAATATATATGTGTAAGAACTGATTATATATGTGTAAAAACTGATTATATATGTGTAAGAACTGAATATATATGTGTAATAGCTCAATATATATGCGTAAGAACTGAATATATATGTGTAAGAACGGAATATATATGCGTAAGAACTGAATATATATGTGTAAGAACTGAATATATATGCGTAAGAACTGAATATATATGTGTAAGAGCTGAATATATATGCGTAAGAATTGAATATATATGCGTAGGAACGGAATATATATTTGTAAGAACTGAATATATATGTGTAAGAACTGAATATATATGCGTAAGAACTAAATATATATGTGTAAGATCTGAATATATATGTGTAAGAACTGAATATATATGTGTAAGAAATGAATATATATGTGTAAGAACGGAAGATATATGTGTAAGAATTGAATATATATGCATAAGAACGGAATATATATCCCTAAGAACTGAATATATATGCGTAAGAACGGAATATATATGCGTAAAAACGAAATATATATGCGTAAGAACTGAATATATATGTGTAAGAACTGAATATATATGTATAAGAAATGAATATATATGTGTAAGAACTGAATATATATGCGTAAGAACGGAATATATATGCGTAAGAACGGAATATATATGCGTAAGAACGGAATATATATGCATAAGAACGGAATATATATGCGTAAGAACGGATTATATATGTGTAAGAACTGAATATATATGTGTAAGAACGGAATATATATGCGTAAGAATGGAATATGTATGTGTAAGAACTGGATATATATGTGTAAGAACTGAATATATACGTGTAAGAACTGAATATATATGTGTAAGAACTGAATATATATGCGTAAGAACGAAATATATATGTGTAAGAACTGAATATATATGTGTAAGAACTGAATATATATGTGTAAGAACCTAATATATATGTGTAAGAGCTGAATATATATGCGTAAGAACTGAATATATATGTGTAAGAACAGAATATATATGCGTAAGAACTGAGTATATATGTGTAAGAACTGAATATATATGCGTAAGAATTGAGTATATATGTGTAAGAACTGAATATATATGAGTAAGAACTGAATATATATGTGTAAGAACTGACTATATATGCGTAAGAACGGAATATATATGTGTAAGAACTGAATATATATGTGTAAGAACTGAATATATATGTGTAAGAACTGAATATATGTGTAAGAGCTGAATATATATGCGTAAAACTGAATGTATGCGTCAGAACTGAATATATATGCGTAAGAACTGAATATATGTGTAAGAACTGAATATATATGCGTAAGAAATGAATATATATTTGTAATAACTGAATATATATGTGTAAGAACTGAATATATATGTTTAAGAACTGAATATATATGTGTAAGAACGGAATATATATGCGTAAGAACTGAATATATATGTGTAAGAACTGAATATATATGTGTAAGAACTGAATATATAAGTGTAAGAACTGAATATATATGCGTAAGAACGGAATATATGTGTAAGAACTGAATATATATGCGTAAGAACTGAATATATATGTGTAAGAACTGAAATGTGTAAGAACTGAATATATATGCGTAAGAACGGAATATATATGTGTAAGAACTGAATATATATGTGTAAGAACTGAATATATATGTGTAAGAACTGAATATATATGTGTAAGAGCTGAATATATATGCGTAAGAACTGAATATATATGTGTAAGAACGGAATATATATGTGTAAGAACTAAATATATATGCGTAAGAACGGAATATATATGTGTAAGAACTGAATATATATGTGTAAGAACTGAATATATATGTGTAAGAACTGAATATATATGTGTAAGAGCTGAATATATATGCGTAAGAGCTGAATATATATGTGTAAGAACGGAATATATATGCGTAAGAACTGAGTATATATGTGTAAGAACTGAATATATATGCGTAAGAACTAAATATATATGTGTAAGAACTGAATATATATGCGTAAGAACTGAATATATGCGTAAGAACTGAATATATATGCGTAGGAACGGAATATATATTTGTAAGAACTGAATATATATGTGTAAGAACTGAATATATATGTGTAATAACTGAATATATATGTGTAAGAACTGAACATATATGTGTAAGAACTAAATATATATGTGTAAGGACGGAATATATATGTGTAAGAACTGAATATATATGCATAAGCACTGAATATATATACCTAAGAACTGAATATATATGCGTAAGAACGGAATATATATGCGTAAGAACGGAATATATATTTGTAAGAACTGAATATATATGTGTAAGAACTGAATATATATGTTTAAGAACTGAATATATATGTGTAAGAACGGAATATATATGCGTAAGAACGGAATATATATGCGTAAGAACTGAATATATATGTGTAAGAACTGAATAATATGTGTAAGAACTGAATATATATGTGTAAGAACTGAATATATAAGTGTAAGAACTGAATATATATGTGTAAGAACGGAATATATGTGTAAGAACTGAATATATATGCGTAAGAACTGAATATATATGTGTAAGAACTGAATACATATGTGTAAGAACTGAATATATATGCGTAAGAACGGAATATATATGTGTAAGAACTGAATATATATGTGTAAGAACTGAATATATATGTGTAAGAACTGAATATATATGTGTAAGAGCTGAATATATATGCGTAAGAACTGAATATATATGTGTAAGAACGGAATATATATGTGTAAGAACTAAATATATATGCGTAAGAACGGAATATATATGTGTAAGAACTGAATATATATGTGTAAGAACTGAATATATATGTGTAAGAACTGAATATATATGTGTAAGAGCTGAATATATATGCGTAAGAGCTTAATATTTATGTGTAAGAACGGAATATATATGCGTAAGAACTGAGTATATATGTGTAAGAACTGAATATATATGCGTAAGAACTGAATATATATGTGTAAGAACTGAATATATATGCGTAAGAACTGAATATATGCGTAAGAACTGAATATATATGCGTAGGAACGGAATATATATTTGTAAGAACTGAATATATATGTGCAAGAACTGAATATATATGTGTAATAATTGAATATATATGTGTAAGAACTGAACATATATGTGTAAGAACTGAATATATATGTGTAAGGACGGAATATATATGTGTAAGAACTGAATATATATGCATAAGCACTGAATATATATACCTAAGAACTGAATATATATGCGTAAGAACGGAATATATATGCGTAAGAACGGAATATATATGCGTAAGAACGGAATATATATGCGTAAGAACTGAATATATATTTGTAAGAACTGAATATGTATGTGTAAGAACTGAATATATATGTGTAAGAACTGAATATATATGTGTAAGAATTGAATATATATGCGTAAGAACGGAATATATATGTGTAAGAACTGAATATATATGTGTAAGAACTGAATATATATGTGTAAGAACTGAATATATATGTGTAAGAGCTGAATATATATGCGTAAGAACTGAATATATATAAGTTAGAACGGAATATATATGCTTAAGAACTGAGTATATATGTGTAAGAACTGAATTATATATGCGTAAGAACTGAATATATATGTGTAAGAACTGAATATATATGCGTAAGAACTGAATATATATGCGTAAGAACTGAATATATGCGTAAGAACTGAATATATATGCGTAAGAACGGAATATATATTTGTAAGAACGGAATATATATGTGTAAGAACTGAATATATATGTGAAAGAACTGAATATATATGTGTAATAATTGAATATATATGTGTAAGAACTGAATATATATGTGTAAGAACTGAATATATATGCGTAAGAAAGGAATATATATGTGTAAGAACTGAATATATATGTGTAAGAACTGAATATATATGTGTAAGAACTGAATATATATGTGTAAGAGCTGAATATATATGTGTAAGAACGGAATATATATGCGTAAGAACTGAGTATATATGTGTAAGAACTGAATATATATGCGTAAAAACTGAATATATATGTGCAAGAACTGAATATATATGCGTAAGAACTGAATATATGCGTAAGAACTGAATTTATATGCGTAAGAAGGGAATATATATTTGTAAGAACTGAATGTATATGTGTAAGAATGAATATAATGTGTAAGAGCTGAATATATATGTGTAAGCATTGAATATATATGCGTAAGAACGGAATATATATGTGTAAGAACTGAATATATATGTGTAAGAACTGAATATATATGTGTAAGAACTGAACATATATGTGTAAGAGCTGAATATATATGCGTAAGAACTGAATATATATGTGTAAGATCTGAATATATATGTGTAAGAGCTGAATATATATGCGTAAGAACTGAATATATATGTGTAAAAACGGAATATATATGCGTAAGAACTGAGTATATATGTGTAAGAACTGAATATATATGCGTAAGAACTGAATATATATGTGTAAGAACAGAATATATATGCGTAAGAACTGAATATATGCGTAAGAACTGAATATATATGCGTAAGAACGGAATATATATTTGTAAGAACTGAATATATATGTGTAAGAACTGAATATATATGTTTAAGAACTGAATATATATGTGTAAGAACGGAATATATATGCGTAAGAACGGAATATATATGCGTAAGAATGGAATATGTATGTGTAAGAACTGGATATATATGTGTAAGAACTGAATATATACGTGTAAGAACTGAATATATATGTGTAAGAACTGAATATATATGCGTAAGAACGCAATATATATGTGTAAGAACTTAATATATATGTGTAACAGCTGAATATATATGCGTAAGAACTGAATAGATATGTGTAAGAACGGAATATATAAGCGTAAGAACTGAGTATATATGTGTAAGAACTGAATATATATGCGTACGAACTGAATATATATGTGTAAGAACTGAATATAATTGCGTAAGAACTGAATATATATGTGTAAGAGCTCAATATATATGCGTAAGAACTGAATATATATGTGTAAGAACTGAATATATATGTGTAAGAACTGACTATATATGCGTAAGAACGGAATATATATGTGTATGAACTGAATATATATGTGTAAGAACTGAATATATATGTGTAAGAACTGAATATATATGCGTAAGAACGGAATATATATGTGTATGAACTGAATATATATGTGTAAGAACTGAATATATATGTGTAAGAACTGAATATATATGTGTAAGAGCTGAATATATATGCGTAAGAATTTAATGTATATGTGTAAGAACTGAATATATATGCGTAAGAACTGAATATATATGTGTAAGAACTGAATACATATGCGTAAGAGCTGAATATATGCGTAAGAACTGAATATATATGCGTAAGAACTGAATATATGCGTAAGAACTGAATATATATGCGTAGGAACTGAATATATATTTGTAAGAACTGACTATATATGTGTAAGAACTGAATATATATGTGTAAGAACGGAATATATATGCGTAAGAACGGAATATATATGCGTAAGAACTGAATATATATGTGTAAGAACTGAATATATATGTGTAAGAACTGAATATATATGTGTAAGAACTGAATATATAAGTGTAAGAACTGAATATATATGCGTAAGAACGGAATATATGTGTAAGAACTGAATATATATGAGTAAGAACTGAATATATATGTGTAAGAACTGAATATATATATGTGTAAGAACTGAATATATATGCGTAAGAACGGAATATATATGTGTAAGAACTGAATATATATGTGTAAGAACTGAATATATATGTGTAAGAACTGAATATATATGTGTAAGAGCTGAATATATATGCGTAAGAACTGAATATATATGTGTAAGAACGGAATATATATGTGTAAGAACTAAATATATATGCGTAAGAACGGAATATATATGTGTAAGAACTTAATATATATGTGTAAGAACTGAATATATATGTGTAAGAACTGAATATATATGTGTAAGAGCTGAATATATATGCGTAAGAGCTGAATATATATGTGTAAGAACGGAATATATATGCGTAAGAACTGAGTATATATGTAGTAAGAACTGAATATATATGCGTAAGAACTGAATATAGGCGTAATAACTGAATATATATGCGTAGGAACGGAATATATATTTGTAAGAACTGAATATATATGTGTAAGAGCTCAATATATATGCGTAAGAACTGAATATATATGTGTAAGAACGGAATATATATGCGTAAGAATTGAGTATATATGCGTAGGAACTGAATATATATGTGTAAGAACTGAATATATATGTGTAAGAACTGAATATATATGTGTAAGAACTGAATATATAAGTGTAAGAACTGAATATATATGCGTAAGAACGGAATATATGTGTAAGAACTGAATATATATGCGTAAGAACTAAATATATATGTGTAAGAACTGAATATATATATGTGTAAGAACTGAATATATATGCGTAAGAACGGAATATATATGTGTAAGAACTGAATATATATGTGTAAGAACTGAATATATATGTGTAAGAACTGAATATATATGTGTAAGAGCTGAATATATATGCGTAAGAACTGAATATATATGTGTAAGAACGGAATATATATGTGTAAGAACTAAATATATATGCGTAAGAACGGAATATATATGTGTAAGAACTTAATATATATGTGTAAAAACTGAATATATATGTGTAAGAACTAAATATATATGTGTAAGAGCTGAATATATATGCGTAAGAGCTGAATATATATGTGTAAGAACGGAATATATATGCGTAAGAACTGAGTATATATGTAGTAAGAACTGAATATTTATGCGTAAGAACTGAATATATATGTGTAAGAACTGAATATATATGAGTAAGAACTGAATATATGCGTAAGAACTGAATATATATGCGTAGGAACGGAATATATATTTGTAAGAACTGAATATATATGTGTAAGAACTGAATATATATGTGTAATAACTGAATATATATATGTGTAAGAACTGAACATATATGTGTAAGAACTGAATATATATGTGTAAGGACGGAATATATATGTGTAAGAACTGAATATAGATGCATAAGCACTGAATATATATACCTAAGAACTGAATATATATGCATAAGAACGGAATATATATGCGTTAGAACGGAATATATATGCGTAAGAACGGAATTTATATGCGTAAGAACTGAATATATATATGTGTAAGAACTGAATATATATGCGTAAGAACTGAATATATATGCGTAAGAACTGAATATATGCGTAAGAACTGAATATATATGCGTAAGAACGGAATATATATTTGTAAGAACGGAATATATATGTGTAAGAACTGAATATATATGTGAAAGAACTGAATATATATGTGTAATAACTGAATATATATGTGTAAGAACTGAATATATATGTGTAAGAACTCAATATATATGCGTAAGAACGGAATATATATGCGTAAGAACTGAATATATATGTGTAAGAACTGAATATATATGCGTAAGAACTGAATATATATGCGTAAGAACTGAATATATGCGTAAGAACTGAATATATATGCGTAAGAACGGAATATATATTTGTAAGAACGGAATATATATGTGTAAGAACTGAATATATATGTGAAAGAACTGAATATATATGTGTAATAACTGAATATATATGTGTAAGAACTGAATATATATGTGTAAGAACTCAATATATATGCGTAAGAACGGAATATATATGTGTAAGAACTGAATATATATGTGTAAGAACTGAATATATATGTGTAAGAACTGAATATATATGTGTAAGAGCTGAATATATATGTGTAAGAACGGAATATATATGCGTAAGAACTGAGTATATATGTGTAAGAACTGAATATATATGCGTAAGAACTGAATATATATGTGTAAGAACTGAATATATATGCGTAAGAACTGAATATATGCGTAAGAACTGAATTTATATGCGTAAGAACGGAATATATATTTGTAAGAACTGAATGTATATGTGTAAGAACTGAATATATATGTGTAAGAGCTGAATATATATGTGTAAGAATTGAATATATATGCGTCAGCACGGAATATATATGTGTAAGAACTGAATATATATGTGTAAGAACTGAATATATATGTGTAAGAACTGAACATATATGTGTAAGAGCTGAATATATATGCGTAAGAACTGAATATATATGTGTAAGAACGGAATATATATGTTTAAGAACTGAG
>JAWPHD010023583.1:0-21734 GCA_037043455.1 Cyrtodaria siliqua | reverse complement strand
GTACTATCATCCTCGCGTGAGATAGTAAGAAATTACACATTGTTGTCTATGCGGATTTAGCATGGGCATTTTATGTGAGGTATAATAATTGCAATTATTCTACAGTAATGCGCAACTGTTGACCATTGTTGACATATGCTTGTTTTTGCGTGACCATAACATCTTCAAGACAGGTCACGAATGCCTTAAAGACAAAGTCAGTGCAATTAAACAGGCATAATATTGATATTTATGACGATATATTGCTGTTTGCTCATGATTCATTATTTAATGACGACAATAATGAGCCATTGATCATATTTTTTATGCCGCCGTTTAACATTGACTCTGGTTTCCGATCTTAAAACATTTGTGCATGACACCCAAAACTACGATGTCCTGTAAACGTAAAAAGCAAAGACTATTGCGTATTTTTGTAATGTCAGAGTTAATTTTATTAACAGATTCTGCGATACTATTACACAATGGACATATTTAATGATTCTGTTTTGGTAAGAGTAAACGTACAAGCCAGTTGTTAGACTCTGGGTATTTTTGTAATGTGAGAGTTAATTTTATTAACAGAATCTGCGATACTATTGTTAGGCTCTCTGCTAATAAAAAGATTAGTGTCGTCCGCAAATAAACGTTTGTTACAACACAGTTAATAATGTAAACAAAGAAAAGTAAGGGCCCTAGGATAGATCGTTGAGGAACACCTGAATTAGTATTGTTTCATTTATAATTAGTTCCAGAAATGACAACCCTTTGACGTCTATTTTTTTAAATAACCCGATAGTTGGTTTAAAAGATTTCCAGAAGACCTGCTTTTTTAAGTAACCCGAGAGTTGGTTTAAAAGATTTCCAAAATACCTGCGGCTTTTTCTTGAGCGAGTATAGGCCCGTGTGCCAAACACGGTCAAAGGTTCTACTTATATTATGTCGACCAATTAACCTGTTTTACGTCAAAACGCGTTAAATATATGTAAGTTAGTTGATTCACAGCTGAATCATCTGGAATAAAACCGGAATGAAAAACAGACAGGAAGTTATTGTCATAAAAAAGGGTTTTAAACAGAGAAGTTTTTCATAGGGCGATAGTTATTAACGATCGAGAATGATACAACCTTTCTTAAAAACCACGCTACAACTGATTATTTCCACAGGTCGGATAATATTCCATATCTGATTGGAATAGAGGGACAGGCCTTTCCAAGGCTATTTCGCGAAGGACAGTATCGTTTATTTCATAGACCAGACGCTTTCCCATTTTTTAGTGATTATAGAACTTCAAAGACGTCCAGAGGGGTAAATGTAAATGGTTGGATAATAGAATCATTAGCAATTGGCAATAAGAGAGGTACGCTGTTTAACTTACTGTTTGTTGTGTTTTACGTCATTTTCAACATATGTAAGGTTATATATGACGGTCGATTTTTTGTGGTGGAGGTAGACCACCCACTTTTTCTGGGTAGGATCAGTACTGTACACCTCCCGCCATCCGTAAGAATCGACACTTTCTCACAAGTCGAGCTTCCAGCGGGATTCGAACCCGCAGCGGTGAGTGTTAACTTACTGTGACAGGCTTCTAAAATACTGTGACAGGCTTCTAAAATACTGTGACAGGCTTCTAAAATAATTTCTGTTTGCTTTATCGTATTTATCACAAATAATTGAGCCGTTGTCATTAAAATGGGGGAATGGATGGTTTATCGGTTCACATTACGAACGTTTTCTGTGTTTTCTGCCAATATTTTCGTGACTGATTGAAATTTTGATGTGTTAGACAAAAAGTCGTAATGAAATTGTTTTTCTGCTTGTATTTTAAAAAACTACTTGATTAATTTTTTTTTTTTGTCCCAATGGCGTTTAGCTTGAGTGTTTTATACTTTTTTAAATGCTCGTTTCTTGGATCTGATTAGTTGTTAGATGGTGACAAATTGTTGTCATTTTCCCCGAGCTTCGCATATTTATTTTATGAAAGTCACCACTTACAATGATAACATCATATATAGTTGTATATATTGTGGCAGAGTTGGTTGGTCTGTTAAATACTCCAAGGAGAATGTGTTTGTGATTTAAAACGCGTTCTACTCAAATGCAATCTATCCTATTTAACTCAAAGCCATGCCTACGAATGACGTTAATCGCGATATTTACTTTCGGGACTATGCAAAGACAGACATGTTAGTTCATCTGACGTAACGGACTCATTAAACCACGTTTCTGAAAGTGTGAGGATATCAAGGTGTTGAAGTTCAGTATATCTTGCATTTCAGTATCTAGCTTGTGTTAACATATTTATCACATAACTTACGGTGTGGGAGTGGAATAACACCATTCTATATTTTAGAGTTATATAAGCTTTAAGAGTTATATAGTATCACGCTGTCAAAAAAAATCGATAATGACTATCGGTTTCGCGTGTAAAAGCGACAGGCAAAATGCAATAAAAGTCAATATGTGAGTTATTAAATAGTCACATACCACTATTGCATTTCCCATAGGCCTACATTATAGCCTTTTGGCCTTCAACCCCTATTTCTAAATAAGATGGGGATAATGTAATGCTTTCAGCCTCTAATAGTTCACTGAAGATAGGCACCCGCAGAATGGCAGTACATTAACTGTACTTTTTTATAAATATACCCTCAGTACAATACAAATTTCAATCAAAATATCCTAAATAAACATGTTTTATGATGGAAATATGATATTTGTATGTTTTATGCGGATTTTATGATTTGGGTAATTTAATACAATCAGAATATACTTACAATTTGGCTACATGTCCTAATAGACCCTATACTTTTTCAACCAATCAGAAATCCCAAATCAACAGAGGTGACCAAATACTGAGTTTCTACGGTTATACGTTGTGATACCAATGAACGTTCAAAGCAGCGAATACAGACAGACAGGGTAGACTAAAAGACAGACAGGGTAAATGCAGACATGAGTATGTTTAGTAACGAAGCTACAAACATGTAGTTATATTGGTTAGACGGCATAATGGCGACAGAGTAGGTGCTGAAAAGCATTCAGTAATTGTCAGTAAAATGATAGAAACAACTCCACCATCAAAATGCAATTAAGCCTGTTTGTTTGGATGAATAGAGTAGGGCTGTCGTGACACAGCCATACGGATCGTCGGCCACAGACTAGAAGCGCACATCCAAAGTAACCAAAAAAAGAAATGAGAACATATATAAAAGAAAGCCAAGCTTCAAGCAAGTGGGGACCTCGATTTTAAGTCTCGTTCGAATGACATGAGATGGTGGTATATCAACGATATAATTGATAGCAAACACTAGAATTTTAACATTTATAAATAAATTGCATAGTTTTAGATTCAGCTAGCGGGAACTGCGAGTCAGGTCTCTAATTTCAAGGTTTTCTTCTAGTTATATGTAAGAGATGGACAACGTTAAACATTGATGGACATTCATTATCATCGGAAAATAGGATGGATAGGTTAACGACAGTAGATGTCAATCAAGGTTTGCATAACCAACTACGGGCTTACAAAAATACGGTTCATCACGTGACTATTTCGACCTCATGTTGATATATAAACATTGGCAGTCTTTCCCAAGCAATATTGTGCGAAATCGGAAGAAATAATTATATAACGATGTTGCATTATTCGCGGATAACTTTCTCTTTAATCTGTGTTGCAATATTTGCGATATGGAAAGGTTTGTTCAGTTTCGTTTATTTTAATATAGGGATGACATGTTCTCCCATTTCTGCTCATTGTGAGATAGGTATTTTCCTCATGTAAGATTATAAGAATCCATCATGAGTATCCATCATGTGAGATAGGGAAATCTCACCCGAGGGTCAGAATTGTAACCAGGGACGAGGCTCTGCCGAGTTCCTTGTTGTAATTTTGATCCCGAGGGTGAGATTTACCTATCTCACATGGATAAACTCGTGATGGATTCTTTTTCTTGCATATCATTGACATTTTTTGCATTGACGTCGCCAATAACTAACGTTTTAATGTTTTTAACACAATGACGTCATGCATCCATTCACGTTATTGACGTCATTATTGTTGCGCGTGAATTTTATCTCGACCCTAGAGTGAGATGGAAATATCTAGCCCCGGTAAAATGGCGGATATCCTTGTCCGGTATGCAAGAAAACTCTATGCAACTCTTTCTTGCATACCGGACATGGAAATCCGTCATTTTACCGGGGCTAGATATTTCCATCTCACCCTAGGGTCGAGATAAAATTCACGCGCAACAATAATGACGTCAATAACGTGAACAGATGCATGACGTCATTGTGTAAAAAAAATAATTAAAATGTTAGTTATTGGTGACGTCGATGCACAAAATGTCATTGATATGCAAGAAAAAGAATCCACCATGAGTTTATCGCTGTGAGATAGGTAAATCTCACCCGAGGGTCAGAAATGTAACTCTCACCCGAGGGTCAGAATTGTAACCAGGGTGAGATTTACCTATCTCACATGGATACGAGTGTAGTTCATGATGGATTCTTATAATCTTACATGACATGTGACTTACGACGTCATGACGTTACGTCGACGTCGCCTGATTCTGGCGTTAAATCAGCAAAGCCATTGATTTTATGCCGGTAATATAGAGGATCTTAAACGAGTTCCCATTTCATATAAGATTTATGAAACGAGTTACGAATTATTTTAATTTTAACGAGCCTTTTGGCGAGTAAAAATTAAAAATAATTCATAACGAGTTTCATTAATCTTATATGGAATGGGAACGAGTTTAAGATTCTTTTTATCACATAACACTGCAATCAAATTAGTAAAAAAATAATTCAAATGGACATAGAACTAAACCGCCACGACGTCAGTCGACAGACACAATTTAGCGCCAAAACGTCATAAAATATGTGACGTCGTAACATCGCGTCTCACACATAAACGTTGCGTATAAAAGAGTTCGTGTTTTACCTCTTTACAAAATAGCAGTTTACGCCAACTTTTTAACAAACCAACAACAATGTTTTGTATAACGTGCATTATTTTTATAAGCTGTCACAAATAATAAGTTTATGACTCAGATCTGGGTGAATTTGTAATAAATAAAATAGTTTCAGTTAATAAACTTGCGTAGTGTTACAGGTTTAACTCAACCAATCAAAATCGTTCCAGGTTGTATTACACGTGTGTCATACAATGGAATATTAAATGGGTGTTCGATACTGCTAACAAGGGACGTTATGTGATAAAAACACATATTCTAATACCCCCGCACTATATAGCCTAGTTTAAAATATCTCGTTATACTGAACGATATATCACTGTAATTTTTGCAACGTTAGGAGAATAAGCATTGCGCATTGCGCATTGTAACGTATGCAACGTTAGGACAGCAAGCAAAGCAATGCGAAAGATTTCAGATGTTTGCGTTATTTTCACATTTTAGGGGTATTAGAATAGAAATAGAACATCGTTTACGGTGAATTATCTATACTATCTCACGGTTTGTCGTTCAATTGTAAACAATAATTTCACTCGCCCTTCGGGCTCGCGCATTGTAAAGTATGCAACGTTAGGAGAGCAAGCAAAGCAATGCGAACGATTTCAGATGTTTGCGTTATTTTCACATTTTAGGGGTATTAGAATAGAAATAGAACATCGTTTACGGTGAATTATCTATAATATGTCACGGTTTGTCGTTCAATTGTAAACAATAATTTCACTCGCCCTTCGGGCTCGTGAAATTGTTGTTTACAATTGAACTTCAAACCGTGATATTTTTAAACGATAATTCAGAGTAAACGATGTTCTATTTCTTAAATGGGAGAAAAATAATCCATCATGAGTGATCCATGTGAGGTAGGTAAATCTCACCCTCGGGATCAGAATTGAATCCAGGCACTCGGCAGAGCCTTGTTGGACCATAATTTTCCCAGATCACATTTTTCACACACTTGTGAAGAATAAGATCCTATTCTTCACATTTTCAAATGTGACATATGTGTTTGTCCAAAAAGGGGGTTAACAAGAAAATCACATTTTTCACAGATTCTGTCCGTGCATGTTAGTGTTGCAACGTATTTATGGCATCATCATCATCATCATCCTCATCCTCATCATCCTCCTCATCATCATCATCATCTTGAGGGGCAGATATATAATTATTATTGTTTTGCCTTCGACGTCTGTCCGTCCGTCCGTCCGTCTGTCCGTCCGTTTGTCTGTCTCCATAACCCCTGGCCAGATTCACACGAGTGATTGGTACCAAACCTAGTTGTGCATATCGCCTTTGCGTTCTGTTCGCTTAATTTTTGTCGAAGTTATGGGACTTTGTTATTTTTTCTAAATATAATATATAGGGGAGCGTTCTGTTCGCTTAATTTTTGTCAGAGTTTGTTATTTTTTCTAAATATAATATATAGGGGAGACATTATCCTAAACCCATTCTCGGATTTTGATAAAGATTTACTAGTATGAAGCCTAGTTATGCATTGTGAGACCGCATAAGGCTCGCTTCGCATAACGCGAATTATTATTATTATTATTATTATTATTATTATTATTATAACACAATTAGTCTTCTTATTCACAAGTTGGGGAGCTTTACGCGAAATGAGTATACAAACACTCCACATGAAGCTTATGACGTCATTGACAATGTTAGTCGGCATCTGACATACAAATGAAAGGCGTTTGATGTTACGGGCGTGCCTTTTTGCGGCTCGTTTGATGACAAATTTGGCGAAAAAAATTCTCAGTTGCAACCATACCTGACTCTTTAAATGAGAAAGTTGACTGTTTTTTACGTATGATTGGAGTCTAGTACCTTCCTTCCCAGGACATATGGTTAGGTAAACTATCCGCCTGTGCATGACTGAAATACTGTTGAAAACGGGCGTTAAACTTGGAAAACAAACAAAACAAACAATGTCGTATGTTCACATGTTACACTCGGTAGTAACTACATGTGTCACCAATCTTAATCATTCTTGTACTCCTTGTCTATGGCTGTCAGATCTTTATAAGTTCAGTTTTCAGCCAGATTGGACAACTGGGTCAAGATTTACGTGCCATTAATTTATCAAAAATTGCTATTTTTAAGAATGTTTACAATCTAGCATGCTCATTTCTTAATCGATCCTGTCCATACATGGAAATACATGTAATATTTGTGGCATAAATATCTCGATATTTTGAGCCCGATTAAACGGTCGGATCAAGAGTTGTATGCCCTTGATTTATCAAAGAATGGCCCCCTTTGAAGAAACGGAGTATATGGCTTTGCACATGGCGTCGGTTTGTAGAACATGTATATTAACTTGAGGAATCCTTAATTTGGTATGCGCGTTGGTCACGCGAATTGATTTTGAAGTCAAATGTCAAGGTCGCGGTGACTTTGGACAATGGAACGATACGATACATGTTGTCCACGACCAGTAGGGACATGTATGTTTACAAAAATATATTGTACTTGCTACATGTATAGCAACATCTCTTTCCTTGTTGGCCAATGTGACCGCTTTAAATAGGGACATCTTGTCTAAACTATGCGGTAAAACATGTAGGATTGCTCGATTCCGTGAGTCTGTCCTGTTGGTCCGTTTTCACGTGTCTGCTCCATAACTTCCTCATGCATGATGAGGTGAAGAACCAAGTGTCATGAAAATCCTACAAGCAAGTGGTTTAGGAGATATGGATCGGAGACGAAATCCTGGGCTCGAATCTTTGACCTGCAACCGCAACCTTTAACTTGAGCTTACTCACCTGTAACTTGGGTTCTGCAAGTCGCCTCGATGAGGTGAAGATTTGAACCTAGTTTTATGAAAATTCTTCAAGGGGTTTAGGAGCGGACACGAAATATTAGCCAAATCCTGGGCTAGGATATTTGGCCTTCAGTCGTGACCGTGACCTTGAGCCGACGTACCGGGAACATGGGTTCTGCACGTTTTCTCGAGAATAATAATTGTCTATATTTATAGAGGATACCATGTTTTGCCTACGACCATTCTTACACATGGTGCTCTTGAGTACGGAATGAGACCCGTATTCATTGATTATGGATTTTGGCTCCTTCAACAGGGATTTTGGTCTCTGTTATAGTGATAATTGTTTGATATACATCTATAGAATAATTATTTAATTACTTCCTTTGTTTCCGACCAGTTTTATCATGGACGTGTTCCGAGTGCGGTTCAAACGTACGACCCTCCGATTGCAAGTCAAACGCGCTAACCGCTCGGCCACGCCGCGATGAGATGATGGACATACATGCCCGAGTTTCATGAAAATCCTTTCAGGGATTTAGAAGATATGGAGCGGACACGAAATATAATCAAATGTCTTTTAACATCAATGTGTGACCTTGACATTGACCCGAGGCGGTCGAAGCATGCGCTCTGAACATCGCCTTCATATGTGAATATTTCTGCCAAGTTATTTTAAAATTCCTCATTTCATTACAATGTTACAGCCCACACACGAAATGCTAACACACGGACATGTACCATACCATAGTGAACATAAATTACAATTTAGTTTGGCATTAGACGGGATCAACCCGCACCGCTACGGCGACAGCGCCTAGCAACAACAAATTCGACCACGCTACCAACTGCGCTACCGCAACAACTCCCAAAAAGGTTTCGCAAGTTAATATACGTTAACGCTTTTTGATGGATCAGTTTCTATGGAAACGAACCTAACAGCATACGACTTACGGTAAATACATTTCGGAGTTCATAACCCAGCCATATGTGAAAAATGCGATTCAGATGTAAAAATGCACATTTTTAGTAAAATTGCACATTAATATTGAAATGTGAAGAATGCGATTTCATGTCACATCAAAAACCTTCATCGATCACAAATTTCACAGGAAATGTGAAATATGTGACTGTGTTGTGTGAAAAATGAGATCCCATTCTTCACATCTGTGACGAATAGGATCCTATTCTTCACACGTGTGAAAAATGTGATCTGGGAAAATTATGGTCCTACAGAGCCTCGTCCCTGGTTACAATTCTGACCCTCGGGTGAGATTTCGCTATCTCTCATGGATACTCATGATGGATTCTTATATTCTACCATTGCGTTGTCGTTGTCGCCTTGGAATATCGTAAGTCTGATTGACGGAAACATTAACATTTGCGACGTTTACAAATGTAATTTATTTTAACAATATTTTATTTAAGCAATGCATGGGATAATAATAATAATAAATTAAATTGAAATAATAATAAATTCCGATTGGACAAAAATAAATAAATGTATATAAAACGTTAATTTTGATACCGTTCCATTTCATTGGACGACATGGTGCATCATAGCAACATGAAAATAAACTGACGTCAAATAAATCATGGCATTTACGCTTGAACGTTGACTTGGCTGCGTTCCCTGGTAAACGTACGTGCCATGATATGGTTAAATGGTAATTGACGGTTTAATGGTCTTAGGGACAGTTCAATGACATCTAGTTGTTTATGCGCACCTTTTTTTCGCGAAGGTCTAAGCATAAAATCCCCAAATTTTTCATGATGACTTGTTAAAGAAACTAACCCCCAAATAACGGCAAAATTACAGTACAAAAATGTTCATCAAAACTCTGGCCCGTCATATAATAATGTACATGTCCCGATTAAAAGTATAAGATTTGTCACGGGTTTTTACAATAAATAAAACTGAGTATGCGTAGAATGAATTATGAGTTGGTAACACTTTAATCACACAAATCGTTTTAAATCCAGTTTTGGGGTCTGGCACGGCAAAATATAGCTGTTGTTGGCGGAATAGCTACTTTAAAATTTCTCCTATAAACCCGTTTAGATGGTGAATACATGTTGATACCCTGCATTCTCTATGACGTCTCGTATATAGTCGAGGTAAAATAAATAAATTGTAGAGTGTCAATCGTCATTCCTTTCGATGCATAGTTTCAGTCCATTGACAGAAAGAGAAGTAGGTGGTTGTTTTATTTTAGCATATATAATGACTGCTGAAGTGTAATAAAGTCGTGTCAGACATAAATATTTCTGCTTTGATGCCCGGTTCCACACTTTCACCAGTGCATGCCGTCTTTGATTTTTTCCATCTCGGCATTTAAAAATATATAAATGGTACGGTGGTCGTTTACTCGAACGTCTGGGTTCTCGACCTAAAATCAAAGCAAGGTAAACCGTTGTTATCCGCGCCATCGAGCGTGATTTGGATATGCTATTAATTTGTTATCGATGTTTATACTTTTCTTTTCAGTCCAATGCCAGATGGCGCCGGCAGCATTTGTATCAAATACAGAAAGAGCTGTCATCGCAAATCTAACGGAAGTAGTCCACTATGTTATCGGACCCATGGCGCGACCAAGTCAGGATATGATCGACTACGCAATGGCGACTAGGGCAAACCCGTCAAGCACGCAAGAGATGTTGATGTATCTGGAAATGATGAAGACAGTCGCAAGAGAAACGCCTGACGTGATTCGCAAGTTTACCAAGATAATAACATTGCCAAACGGCAGCAAAATTACGCAGACCGACGAAACAACGCTTAATGTAAATCTAACCAGGAGAGCCATGGAGTTCTTGGATAGAAATAACAATACGCACTTGTTTAGAGGACCAAACCAAGCTGCAGTCAGTTCCAGCTCAAACGCAGTCTCAGTAAACCGAGTAACACCACTCAACACCGGACCACCAGTAGCATCCAGTCCCAATAGCTTCAACACACTTCAGGCAAATACATTGCAAGGAACGCAAAATAATGCACAGAGTAATGTTTTGAGCCAATCAATGGAAGGCGTGGTTAGCAACCAGAATAATGGCCTGCCGCCAGCAAACGACGGATCGATTAGCTTTTTGGACCTTATGACGAATGGACTCGGATTCCCTACACAGACAACACATTTGCCGTTTTGGTAATTAAGAGAATGATACCCACGTTTGCTCATAATTGCATTGTACGTAATGTAAACAATATATATAGTAAAATACGTTTGAACGTTGTTCTCCATAAACGCCCCAAACTACTATCTGAAAAAATGAGCAATAATGTATTTGAACTCAAAGAAGTGATCCGATTGGACGATTTTCGGTTTTCTGATTACGTCTGTTTTACCTTTAAATTATTGTCCAATCGGATCACGTTGAGTACAACCGGAAGTAAACATATACACAGGAAACATTATAATGATAGCAATTGGTGATTTTACTTAAATATCTCCCACAGAGTGCTTTTTGTACGAACTGTGAACATACTGTGTGATAAGTGGGAATCAGACCTAACGAACGGTGTAAAGGATTTGAAACAAATCATTAATTTGACAAAGACACAGGCTTCGAAACGAGGTTGGTGTCAACTATCTTCATTACCATGCGTTTATATAGACAGTAGGGGTATCCTTTTTTTTTTACCTTTTTTTAAATAATAGTTGCGGCTCGTGAATGTAACATTATGTTGAATCGGTTGTTTCCTTAGCTGTGTGCCATTTTAATTTCATTTTACAGTAGACCGGTCGCCGGCGGGTAATATGATCTGGTACAACTTGGCTTTTAAGCAATCAAAAGCGGAGGACTTTTAAGAAAAGGTGATAAATGTATATATTGTATGCCTGATATGTGAATCTGATCTGTTCTGTTGCGTTTAAAAAAAAAAAAAGAGTAATTCATAGTGGGAACACCAGGCTTTTTCCAGAAGAATCTAAACTTTAAAAAAAGTATAATTCATGACAAAATATAATAATACTATAATATTATTCAAAATAAAGTGTTATCACCGTGTTGTTAAAGCAGCTATCCTGCGAACAACAGTCACATTTTACAACACTTGTACTCCGTTTCAAAATCTACTGACGTCTAGGTATATACAACTTACCTATTTTGAAACTCAGACTCTATAAACATAATATAAACAGCTTTAACCTGCCACAAAGACCAAACCCTAAAGTGGAGAGTCGAATTAAGAGTTGCCAACTCATAATTCAGTTTTCTCATAGTCAGTCATTGTTATTTTAAGAACCCCATTACTAAGCCTATACTTTTAATCGGCACATATACCTTATTATATAGCCTGAATACCTGGAAAAGGTTTTGATAAACGGGTTTGTAGATTCCATAAGGTCTTAAACCTGAATTCACCATATACTTCGGATGGAATCGACTATAATTCATAATTTTCTATTACAGAGATGTTAAGATTTTATTTTATTTTCAGTAGGTGATAAAATTTGTGTTACTTAGTTTTATCCTTAGGTTCTATAGTAAAAAAAATAATCTTTGGCTGAGTAAAAAGCTGATAATTCTCAAGATTTTGATTTTAAAAGATACATATATTGAATCAATTTGCATAAATGTGCATGAAATATGCTGGGTTTTAAAAGAATCACACTGTAGATACCTACATTTTAACAGTAAACTTGGTTGAACATCAAGGATAAAGGCCGAGTTTATCACCTACCAGAATGTACTGGTAATGTCTTATTTCTGGTCACTGATTGGTCAGTTTTTTTGATGATGCTGTATCAAAATTATGAATGTGCTTAAATTAATCTGAATGGCACATAATATTGTTCAAAATGTATTTCCTTGTAAGTAATGGACCATTTTAGGCTCATTCAAGATGATAACGTAGCTATCCCGCCAACAACAGCCTGATTTTACCAACTCATAATTCATTTTACGCATATTTTATCATGGGTATTTTAAGAACCAATGAATAAATCTATGTTTTTAATCGGCACCTATATATTATTTTATAACACCTGGATAGGGTTTGGATACACTACTTTATAGTGTAACTCTGTCGTTATTTGGCGGGTTAGTGCCTTAAGGTCCCTTGGAATAGAAAATATCATTGTTTATCAATTTTAAGTTGATCTTTTTGACCCCCATGAAAAGTCTAATGCGTCACTTTAGATACCTTGCATTTGTTCAATCATTAATATCAATTATATGAATAATATAAACTGTTATATCGAATTGTTTTTGCACAGTATTAACTGTTAATTATATTGTACCAATACTGTATATAAACGCATGGTATTATAAGAAGAAAAAAAGAAAACACCATATTTTGATTCATATTACACGAACTTTCACACATGAAATATGTTTATATGAGTCTGTAAGAATGGCACATTTAGCATATTACAGATCCATCTGCCTACTTCTGTAAAGATGAAGGTCAAGGTCACAATGAGATTAACTTGAATGATTTCTCCACAGTTTATCCGTTTTTAAAGGACGTTTTGGTAAACGTGAACTTTAACCTACTGATAAAAAGCAGAATGCAGCAGGTCAACCCAAATGGGTCAAACGGTATGACGGTCAAAGGTCAAGGTAACAGTGAGTTTAACTTGATCCTAATAATGATTTCTCTACAGTTTATCCGGTTTGAAAGGACGTTTAGGTAAATACGGTATCTTACACAGTTTCACGAATAAAAGTTATTTTAAACCGCATGAACTGTTCAGAAATCATTAGATGGATCAAGTTAACCCTTAACCCGCTACATATATATAATGGACTGTTCTTTCTTCGAATTAAGACAATTCCATGTATGTGACAAAGCGTTGTTTTGGGGGAAAATGATTGATCATCAGACGGACATTGTAACCGATTTCCCTGCGATCTGGGTTTACAATGGACGCAAAGGCTATTATAGTGGTGCTTAGCGGGTTAAGGGTTAATGCCACTGTGAACTTGACCTTCATCGTTTCTCATAAGTAGGCATAATGATCTAGAATATGTTTGACTATTCAGGGAAGATAATAAATGTATATCAAGGGAGATAATTGTAGATACTTGGCTAAAAATGGTCATAAATACCAACACCTATAAAATAGTAAATAAAACGTATGCTATTTGGTGTAATATCAATCAAAATATGGTGTTAACTTTGTATTGTTCAGATCTAAAACATTTTCACAATATATTTTGAATTGATTCTGATGTGCTACAGAACGATAACTCTAACATTTAAACTCAATGAGTCATTCACGACTTATCTCACGATTTTATTTGTAGTTTTGATTATTTAGATCTACAAGTGATCACAAGTATTTAAGTGGAACAGCAGAACTTACGGTGTTCCGTTAGGGCCATCGTACCATCGCGCATCGAATTAAACACGATGGTACGATGGTATGATGGTACGATGGTCCATCGTAGTACGATCGCGCATCAACCTTTTACAAGTCGATGCGCGATGGTACGATGATACGATGACGATGGTACGATGGCGATGACGCGATGGACCATCGTACCATCGCCATCGTGTAATCGCCATCGTACCATCGTGCCATCGCACCATCGCAGTCGATGTGCGATGTTGCATCGCCCCCTGCTCCATCGTACCATCGCTCCATCGCCTTTCGTTTAGACATGCGCATTATCAAAGCAAAACAAAAATGGAGGACATCATGGATGCAAAGATTCGACAAAACTTTTTGGCAATGTTTTCTTTCCGAGAAATTCCAGTTTTGCTGAGCCTAAATGAAGGGTAAGATTTAAGAAAAGTATTGTCGAATCTTTGCATCCATGATGTACGGTAATGATGTCCTCCATTTTTATTTTGCTTTGATGTGCGCATGTCTGAACGGAAGACGATGGAGCTATGGTACGACGGAGCAGGAGGCGATGCAACATCGCACATCGACTGCGATGGTGCGATGGCACGATGGCGATGACACGATGGCGATGACATCGCCATCGTACCATTGCGCATCGACTTGTAAAGGTCGATAACGCAAATATCGGACTCTGGTGGAAATTAAGTATCTTTAAGACTGACTCAGTTGTTTCTCGCACGGGGCGTCGCCAATCTGACCAACACTTACGTTTAATAACAGCAATATCAAGTTGGAATTAAATGTAGAAATTACAAACACAACGTTTGGTTAGACAATTTACAGTGTTTAGGTTACAGTACCCTATTGCAAAAACCGGTCTGATTGGCGGAAAATGTATATGGAAACCCCAATGCTTTTATGCATACGTAAGCCTTGTCAATCTCCACGCAGAGTTATCGTTTCTTGCACTCACAGATATCTCTGCTAACTACTAAATTATAAGATTTTGGTAAAACCTGTTAAATTGGAATATGTTTACCTGAAACTTATTTATTTCTTGGGTAAATATAATTTTCAGAATATCTGCAAATTAGATGTTGCAAGATTTGAAATAATGCATGAAAACAATTTAGTTTTAATCGGGACTATTTTACTACGAAAATAATACGTACTTAGGTCTCCTCAACCGAAAGGCATATGTAAACATTTCAAACCGAAGCTCGATAGCAGAAAATTACTAAAAACAAATAACTCATAGAAATAAAAATTGAAATTATTTAATATAGGTCTATATTTTATCTTTGCAGATCACGCAAAAGGATTTATTATAAACATCGTCATAACTTTTTTTGAATAATCACGTGACCTAACCGTTCGCCTTACTTCCTTTGACGTTGACAGAGTCAAATGAGGAACGAGAGTGTAGGTTATAATAGCGTAAATGAGTCTCCATTGCCCTTCCATAGTAAATGAGAATGTTGACAACCTGTTTAAAAATTTAAACCTCGTTAGAATTCTGGGAAACTTACTTTATCATGCAAATAAACATGTCTGCTATTAAACATCAACAAGGAAATAGGGGGTTTAATACCTTCTAAGAAACATTTCTTCAGTTGTATACTAACACCGGGTCAAAGGTCAACACTATTTTTACCCCTACAATTTTATACCTTGTCTACTTTCACTTCTCAAATTTATTTCAAAAACTGTCAAAAACATGATGAGCTGCATTTTCAAATATCAACAACATGTCCAAAATACAGTTAAAGCCAAAAAATAACAGGAAACTGCACTAAAAAATGTTTTTAAAGAAAAAAAGATTAGCACTCTTTAATACAGAACTGCTTTCGATGCACCAGGTGAGCACATCCTGTTGATTTAGTGTAATTAGACCTGTACTCTGGGTAGAGATTGATAATTCATATTTGGACCCGGTGTAGCGTGTTAATCACACGCCATACTGATAGTCCGCGCGTGTGAATTTAGCGTGGCGTTGAAGGATTCACACGTTTGTTCAGACTATTGTCCTTTAAAGTGATGTGATGCGGATTTAGTTAATTCGTTACAAACATGCAGTATTTATTTCAATTATGTCAATTTAGTCAAATGTAGCTCATCCATGTTAAATAGTGGGAAAAGCATGTGTTGGAGCTAAATAGTTTTTTCACCAACGGCTCTCCCCATCAAGTAGCTGCATTTGACTCTGTTGTCGTGATCATTCTCGCTTAATTATGACACAGTTGAACAGATGTTTGTAATACGATGTGTGGCACATGACTGATAGCATAATCATGATGATGTCAGAAGTTATTGATGTGTATACGCGTGAAATTCACCTTTAGGCTAGGAACATGCGGTTTGGTCTAAACACTCATTATGCGTGTAATATGATTTGATTATGTTTATTATTATTATACGCGGACGATATTATTTTATTTGCAAAGTCAGCGGAAGTTTTGCAGAAGTCATTGCATGTTTAATAAGATACTGTCCGTTTTATAACTCATTGTCCGTTTTATAACTCATTGTCCGTTTTATAAGTCGCTGTCCGTTTTATAAGTCATTGTCCGTTTTATAAGTCATTGTCCGTTTCGTTTTATAAGTCATTGTCCGTTTTATAAGTCATTGTCCGTTTTTATAAGACTATGGAACCTTACTGTTAATACTGCAAAGACAAAGATCATGATATTTAGTAAAGGAGGAAAGTTACCAGATACTCTTAAATTTTATTACCAACGAAATGAGAAATTGTAAGCAGTTTTAAATACCTCGGTAGTGTGTTCACTTCAGTTGGGGCTTTCAATGAAACGGACAAAATGTTGGCCGGACAATCATTAAAAGCCATATTCCAGTTACATAAATATTTAAACAAAATTATCGAAGTATTTCCTAATCATGGTACGTAGAAAGGACACATTTAGGTTTTTGCAAACGTTTATTGGGGGTTAAATAAACAACCCAAAATAGCTTTATATACAGTGAAACTGGAAGACTGAATTACATAAACAAAAGGTATTATATAATTACAAAATACTGGTTAAAATTATGTGCAACTAGCGATACGAAATAAACAAAGATAGTTTATAATATGTTAAGAAACGATGATGAAAGGCAAAAAAAATCAAATAAACTGGGTCTCGCAAATTAGACATTTATTATCAACACTGGGTTATTATGAAGTATGGCTAGCTCAGGGAATTGGTGATAGGAAATTGTTCTCACTGTTTTCAAACAACGTCTCGAGTTCATATCTATTCAAGATTGGAATACCTAATTAAACGATTGTACTAGAGCGTTATTTTACAGGACATTTGCAGTCTTTAAATACAAACCATATCTTGATATTTTAAATAACTGCATATAAGCGGGCGTCCGTGGACGAGTGGTTAGAGTCGTTGACTTGAAATCACTTGCCCGCTGTAGGTTCGATACCTCAGGGGCGTAGGAATCTTTATGTGAGGAAGCTATCCAGCTGGCTTGCGAAACGTCGGTGGTTCTACCCAGGTGCCCGCCCGTGCACGAAAATTGCCCGGAGGGGCACCCGGGGTCTTCCTCCACCAGTGAAAGCTGGAAAGTCGCCATATGACCTTAACTGTTGGTGCGACTATAAATCCAATTCAATTCAATTCAATTCCAAATTACGTTATGCTTTTTCAAGACTCTCTTCTCCAGATTGGAAGTAGGTGCGGACTTTGAAAAAAGCCTTAATGTGCCTTTTCATGAAAGGACATGCAGACAATGCCAGTACCTCGAAGACGAGTATCATTTCGTTATCGATTGCAAAAATTATACAACATTAAGAAAATCGTACATAAAACAATATTATTGAAAAAAAAACTACATGAAGTTCGTTCAATTATTAAATAAAAAAATCGAAGTGATGCAATTAGGATTGTATGTATATAAGACTTTTGATATTAGAAATATTTTGAACAAATATAGAACACGTTTAAATGTATTTATCGCTGAAATTCAATTGTTTTTAATATAAATATATAAATAAAGTATATCCCTTGTGTGGTCCAATAAGTATTGTATTTTAACACTTACATGTGTGGTATATCTCCGTGTGGAAATGTTGCTGTGTTGCTTCTATTCCATGAAATTACAGACAGTAGTATTTGTTTATATTGTTGTTAACACTTTAAGATAACGATTTATGCTTCCAATTAAAAATAGCAAAAGGTCAGGATGGTATGTAACCACGAAAGGTAAAGCTTGCTCTGAACTGTTTGTCTTCGACTGGTATTCAATGAGTTCTTTTCTGTTGAGGTTATCCATAATTTATTTCTTATCTTCACTCGGTGCCAAAAACACAATCAAAAGTGTCACAAACTGCAAATCCGCAAACGTCATCTACTTAATGACGTGCTTGATTTGCAAAAACAGAATGTCGGTGAAACAAAGCAGGAGTTGAACCTCCGATTTAACCTCCATCGCTCCGATTGTAAATTACGTAGGTTTGCTAGGTCACCAGCGCCGAACACTTCAGTTCAGAAGGCCACACGTTCAACGACTTGTCTCTGACATGCATTGAACACAATCCAAATTGGACCGACGCAGAACGTAAATTGCGTGAAACGTACTGGATAAGACGCTTAAACACAAAATATACAGTAGGAATCAACAAAGGGGACTAGATACATCTTACAGAATATATAAATGTAAACACACAAACTCCGATTTATTACTTCCCTTGATCAAATTTTCTCCATTTATATATTATTTTAGCCTTATTCAATTAACTTTGGAGTTGTTTTTGCTATATCCTGCAGTATCGGTTCTTTGTCTTATGTATAGAGGTAGGGTTATTCACTCACATACTGTCTCTTCATAACTAATCATAAATGTCAGCGTACAATTTACTTTCATCCAACCAGCAATGTTCTATTATTAGTACTTTTGTTACTTCCCTTGATCAAAATATCTCCATTTATTTAATTTATTTGTTTAGCCTTAGTCATTGTTTTTACTAGCTTTGGAGTTGCTTTATACTTTATCCTGCAGTATCGATTTAAGGTTTAAGGTTTTGAGGTAGGGCTCGTGTTATCTTTTTCACATTTTTACTCTCTCTTCATAACTAAATGTCAGGGTACAGTTCTACCCTCATCCAACCAGATATGTTCTTTTATTAGTATCACATTGGCTCCAGAGTGTCTATTCAAAGTAAACAGTTTCTGCAACACTGCCAAACGATAAGTTTTTTTTTTTAAAGAGTTTTATTTAAACTGCAGTGTATTTTAGTGTTTTTTGTTTCGTATTTGTTATTTTCGTGTTTGTGTACTCCTGATGAAGGCGTTAGCCGAAAGCGCTTGAGTTTTTATAAACTGTAGCACTGTATGAATGTTTTTATATATACACATTGAAATGGATGAATCTCGATGATCAAAGAAATATAATAACTGCGAAAGGAAAGCAATATATATAACACACATATTATGCATGTTTACCACCCAAGCGGTTTACACATAGATTTGTCACGGACATACCAGTCATGACACAGATTTATGGACACAGGTGTTTCCTCGTTAAAATAATACACCGACATCTGTCGCATACACATCGAAATCTGTCGCGTATGCAGACCGACATCAGAATATCACAGCGCGTCGCCCATGAATTGGTATTTGATCATTTGATAGTTTGCTAGTCGGGGACCTAAGACCGAGACTTAAAAGGATGCTGGGAGATGCAAGTGTGATCGGGTGGTTAAAACAAATGCGGGACTTGTATCATTGTCGAATCTATTTACAGGGGGTGGGGGTGGTGGCGGAGTGTAAACGTGTTGAGGTTTATGGCGCTGCTAAGGCAGCACTATTGGTTGTATGTGCACAAAATGGCGGATCACAACATTTGACAGACGATATCGTGAGTACATTTTGTTATTTATTCTTTTATTTATTGCGTCTGTCATGTGAAGACATGCATGCAGTTTCATCGGCTGTCTTCATTGATGGGGTTAGGTAACAATGCAAACAGTTATTGAAGGAAAACTACATCGGTTGAGCCTTCAGTGAAATCACATGCCTTCATTTATAGTGTTTAAAGAACAATTACCTATTTTCATACATCAAATCTTCAAGAATAGCAAATATAACGCAAGTAGGAAGCATTTATTTAATAGCCTAGTTGTCGTTTAACGTTTATCGTCGATAACTTCGCGTGTACGGCACAAATCGGTTCATGGAGTTGACTGTACGACAAAAAGGCTTAATGTGCTAATGATTTCAGTTCATATGTTTTTTTTTTAGGTGTCATAAACTGATGCGTTACAAGAAGAACAATCCACTCTGTCCTTATACCGAAGAATTAAAAGCAAATCACTGCGTGACACCGCCACACATGGGGGAAGCGGAACACAGCTTAGAAACTAGACTAAAATTAACGTGATTAAAATAAAGATATACAAATACGTTGCGTAATTCCATTATGACGGGCCTGTGCTTTTCAGTGGTTGACCCATTTACAGTTCGCCACTATGCTTTCCTCTTTGACTGTGCGATGACCGGACAGATTGTGGACACTATGATAACGTCTACCTAAATCATTATAGGACGGTAGCGTTGGATGTTTGTCTTTAATCTTGTCTTGTCGTACCCTTAACGGGTTGTTCTCGTGTTTCTCTGGCTTCTGCCAAGTCATTGACTACTTACTTTGTGGATTTCCAGGCTTTTGTTTTTATTTTATATATACATGATCATTTATGTGTTTTACGTATATAGCCGTGTAATGCTGCCAGGTTTGTTAGAGATTATAACCTGGCGGGGATATCTGTATTTACACTGTCCGGTTTATTGGGATGGCAATAGGGTAAGAGTGAGGTTTGGTGAACCCGAGAACCTGGTTTAAACACCCAGCTGCCTTTTTTGCCACTGACCGTTTAAAGGCGGTAGCCCTATTGTCAACTATTTTGTGTTTGTGATGTATTATCTTGCGTTATATTCATCATTAAAGTTGTTCTTTGTTTCTGTGTGTGTTTGTGGTTGACTGTCGTCCTTGAATGCTACTTTTCCTGTTCGATTTTTATATCTACTTTGTATCACAGTTTTCTTGCTGTTGTCACCGACGGGTGCTCTCCTTTGCATTGGACACAAATTAAAATCACAATGAAAATTGTCCGCTGATACAGCAACGTATGTTGCTACAGCCACGTATGTCGTAGCTGTTTACGTTCTCTTTAGCGCCATTAATCGTTTTTGAGCCGTACAGCACACGCCATATATCAAATTGTAGGTATACAGTAATTTTGACATAATCATCACGGTAGCGACCGGGAATAGTTTATTGTATTATATATATGAAAGTATGTAATCAATGTTATCTAGCACAGAAGACTAAACATACACGCTGATCCACTGAACCTTCCAACATTGATGTTTTATTTAATTTATATTAGTTTATGTTTGCATAATAGTATTGACCTATTTAGACCTTATCTCACACACAACAAATACTCTTTGAAGGCAAGTCTACAACTTTACATATGCACTTAAAATATATAGCTTTTATGATTTCTTAAGACATTGTGTCATTAAAACATTGATGCTGTACCAGACCCACACTGATAGTTTCCAAACATTTGAAATTATATAGCAGCTGAGGACATAAGATGTGTTTTCAGCAACCTTTTAAATGAACTTAATGATTTTGAAAGCCGTATTTCATGAGGAAGTTTATTCCATTCCTGTGGGCGGCATATTGCAAATGCTTTATCAT
>JAWPHD010023582.1:0-21734 GCA_037043455.1 Cyrtodaria siliqua | reverse complement strand
TGAAACCTCTTGAAGGATTTTGATGAAACTTAATCCCCATGCTATTTGGGATAGTCCCTCTCAGATTTGTGTTTTTCGCGGCCGCCTGTCATCCAAGATGGTCGCCATGTCTAAAATTATGTTAAATTTAAGGAAATTTCAAACAACATCTCCGAAACCATTTATTGCATTCTTGTGAAATATCATAAACATTTTCCTTGGGTTAGCCTCTATCAAGTTTGTGTTTTTCGTTATCGTCGAATAATCAAAATGGCGGCCACAGCGACCCAAATTTTACATAGAGTTATATAGGAAAACGTTAAAAATGACATCTTCTCTGAAACTGCTTAAATGATTTTGATGAAACTTAAGCACAATGATATTTGGGATAGTCTCTCTCATATTATGTTTGTTACGGCCGCTAGTCATCCAAGATGGCCACCATGGCTAACACTAGGTCAAATTTAAGGACATTTCAAACGACATATCCTAAACCATTTATTCCATTCTTGTGAAATATCATATACATGTTCCTTGGGTTAACCTCTATCAAGTTCATGTTTTTCATTATCGTCAAATAATCAAAATGACCGCCACGGCGATCCAAAGTTTACAGAGTTATATAGAAAAACGTTAAAAATGACATCTTCTCTGAAACTGCTTGAATGATTTTGATGAAACTTAAGCATAATGATATTTGGGATAGTCCCTCTCAGATTTGTGTTTTTCACGGCCGCAAGTCATCCAAGATGGCCACCATGGCTAAAACTAGGTCAAATTTAAGGAAATTGCAAACGACATATCCTAAACCACTTATTCCATTCTTGTGAAATATCATATACATGTTCCTTGGGTTAACCTCTATCAAGTTTATGTTTTTCATTATCGTCAAATAATCAAAATGACCGCCACGGCGATCCAAAGTTTACATAGAGTTATGTAGGAAAATGTTAAAAATTACATCTTTTCTAAAACCGCCTGAAAGATTTTGATGAAACTTAAGCACAGTGATATTTGGGATAGTCCCTCTCAGATTTGTGATTTTCGCGGCCGCTATCTTCTCTGAAAGCGCTTGAAGGATTTTGATGAAACTTAAATCACAGTAATCTTTGGGAAAGTCCCTCTCAGATTTTTTTTTTGCGGCTGCCAGTCATCCAAGATGGCCGCCATGGCTAAAACTAGGTTAAAGTTAAGGAAATTTCAAACGACAATCCTCCAATACCACTTATTCCATTCTTGTGAAATTCCTTGGGTTGGCCTCAATCAAGTTTGTGGTTTTCGTTTTCGAATCAAAATGGCCACCACGGCGACCCAACGTTTACATAGAGTTATATAGGAACAGGTTAGAAATGACATCTTCTCTGAAACCTCTTGAAGGATTTTGATGAAACTTAATCACCATGATATTTGGGATAGTCCCTCTCAGATTTTTGTTTTTCGCGGCCGCCAGTCATCCAAGATGGTTGTCATGTCTAAAATTAGGTCAAATTTAAGGAAATTTCAAACAACATCTCCGAAACCGCTTATTGCATTCTTGTGAAATATCATAAACATGTTCCTTGGGTAACCTCTATCAAGTTTGTGTTTTTCGTTATCGTCGAATAATCAAAATGGCGGCCACAGCGATCCAAAGTTTACATAGAGTTATATGGGAAAACGTTAATAATGACATCTTCTCTGAAACTGCTTGAATGATTTTGATGAAACTTAATTACAATGATCTTTGAGTTAGTCCCCCTCAGATTTACGTTTTTAGGGCCTCCAGTCGTCCGTGATGGCCATCATGGCTAAACTTAGGTCAAATTTAAGGAAATTTATCAAACGACATATTACCACTTATTCCATTCTAGTTAAATATCATATGCATGTTCCTGTTGTTGGCATCTATCAAGTTTGTGTTTTTCGTTGTCGTCAAATATTCAAAATGGCCGCCACGATAGCCCAAAGTTTACATAGAGTTATATATAGGAAACATGTTTCTGGGTTGGCCTCTTTCATGTTTTTGTTTTTGAATCACATCATACTTGGGTTGGGCCTCTTGTTGAAAGACTTGTGGCCCCTTATACATAAACTTTATCTTGAGCCAGTAGAGCGTCCACAGGCCCTCTAGGGCCTCTTGTTTATTTTTTTTGTTATCATTTTTTTTTATTATTATTTTCTCTCATAAGAAGCCTTGGTTCGTGGGTTCATTTTTTCTTTAATGGGGAGCTTAGGGGCCCTTGTTGGATCAGTTTTACCTAAGAGTTATAGAGAAGAACTTCACAAATCTTCTCTGAAACTACAGGACCCCAGGGGTCGCAGTTTTACATAGACTTATATAAAGGGAAAAACTTTAAAATTCTTCTTCTCTGAAACTACAAGAGGCAAAGGTTTAATATTTTGTATTTACACTCAGCTTATCGTTCTCTACCAAGTTTTTTTGAATGGTGATCCAGGGGTCAAATTTGGCTCCTCTCCAGTGGTCACATGTTTAACATAGACTTATATAGATAAAAACTTAAGAAAACTTCTCTAAAACTAACAGTTTAATATTTTGTATTTACACTCAGCTTATGGTCCTCTATCCAAGTTTGTTCAAATGGTGACACTGCGGTCAAATTTGGCTCTGCCCCTGGGTCACATGTCAAACTTGGTTTGAGTGTTTATATTAATGAAAGTTTTATTTATTTTAAAGCTAGCCAAACTTGAGCCAAATACATCCTTCCCCCTGAAATAACAAGATCATCTGATAGTAGCCTTAGTAATGAGATGAAGTAATCAGATTGATAAATATGACATGGCCAGGTAATTAAAAATTAATCATTGATATACAATTCTACATTTCTTTTATATAACATTACTTTTATTACTATATTATACACACCTGCTAATATTACACCCAGTCCAGCCCTTTAGTCCCACTATAAAAGTCAGTGCCTTAAAATGGCACATATTTTTTCAAATTTACTATGGTGATGAAATTCAAAAATACTATCTAGTAGATATTCGAATTTATGAAGGCTCTAGGTCATGATTTATACTAATAAAAAAAAAATCCGAACACATTTCTTCAACTCGAGGATAATACATCATTTGGCGGGGGATATCAATCCATCGAATTTGCTTGTTTCAGTAAATCTCACAGTTACAGCGTTGAAATGTTGCATAGTTGTTCTACATCATAACATCACAAAGAAAATCAAGTTTCCTAACTCAGTTATGCCCCTTTTTAAACTTGGCATTTTGGTTAGGTTTTGCGTTACGGTCCACTTATTTCAGTAACTATTACAGTTACAGCTTTGAAACTTTACCTAGTTGTTCTACATTATTACATCACACAGCAAATCAAACTTCATAACTCTGTTGTGCATTTTGCAAAAGTTATGCCCCTTTTTGAAATTTATTCCTTTTTGAAATTGTTTTTTGGTAGGTTTTGCGTTAAGGTCCACTTTTTTCAGTAACTATTACAGTTACAGCTTTGAAACGTTGTATAGTTGTTCTACATCATAACATTACAAAGCAAATCAAGTTTCCTAACTCTGTTGTGCATTTTGCAAAAGTTATGCCCCTTTTTGTCTCACCCACGAAAGTGGGTAGCGAGACATAGCATAACATATCAATTATATCTCAACAACCGCTTCCCGAATTTTTCTGAAACTTTGTCAGATGCTTTGTTGGGTCAAGGGACATCACCTAATGCCAAAGTTACCAATGTCAAGGTCATATTTTGCGTTATTTTCCCAAAACTTAAACTTTGTTAGGTAAGTTAACCTCAGTTAACTGTATGTGATTGCTTCATTTGTGTGCCGCCTTTTCGAAGAAAAATGCGATACATAGGGATCACTTTGTCGTCAGTCCGTCCGTCAGTCCGTCACGAAAACTTTACGTTGGCTATAATTTTCTCATTTCGTAATATTTCTTCATCAAACTTTCAATATATACTCATCATGACAACATCGACATAACCATACAAAGGTCAAGTCACACTGAAGGTCATTATATGGGTTAAAAACATTTTTTTCTTCACGAAAACTTAACATTGGTTATTACTTTCTCATTTCTTGATATTTCTTCATCAGACTTTCAATATATACTCATCATGACAATATCGACAAGACCATTCTAAAATATAAAGGTCAAGGTCACACTGAAGGTCATTATATGGGTTAAACTCTCATTTTCTTCACAAAATTTAACGTTGGTTATAACTTTCTCATTTCTAGATATTTCTTCATCAGACTTTCAGTATATACTCATCATGACAACATCGACAAGACCATACTAAAATATAAAGGTCAAGGTCACACTAAAGGTCATTATATGGGTCAAACACTCATTTCATCACAAAAACTTAACGTTGGTTATAACTTTCTCAATTCTTTTTATTTCTTCATCAATCTTTCAATATATACTGGTCATAACAACATTGACATGGCCATACTAAAATATAAAGGTCAAGGTCACACTGAAGGTCATTATATGGGTCAAACACTCATTTCTTCACAAAAACTTAACGTTGGTTATAACTTTCTCAATTCTTTTTATTTCTTCATCAATCTTTTAATATATACTGGTCATAACAACATCGACATGGTCATACTAAAATATAAAGGTCATGGGAAAACTGAAGGTCATTGCATGGGTTAAATACTCATATTTCTTCACAAAAACTTAACGTTGGTTATAACTTTATCAATTCTTTTTATTTCTTCATCAATCTTTCAATATATACTTGTCATGACAACATCGACATGGCCAAAGGGGATCGGTACGGTGATGGGATGGTGTTCAAATAGTTTGGTAAAGAGTCCTAAAACCCCAAATATCGAAAACTCATGTTACTAAGTATACATATTAACAAGGGGTTCGACTTCCAAAATGCCATTCTGTGGAGAGAACATGTCTAACTGGCCAGAAAATCAAGGACTAACATGATAATCTATTCACATGAGGCTCTATTTCAAGCAATAACACATGTGTATCTAAAAATCATATTCATTTTTCATAACATGTACCACCTTTTCACACCAGACCTCCGAAACGACTTATTACACCAAAATATCTAAGTAGGAAGAGATTGCGTAACACCACCCCGTCCAACGTCCGTTAACTTTTGCCTTATGAACACTCTAGGGCCTTCATTATTGATCAGATCTTTACGAAACCTTGCCAGTGTCTTAATATTATTAAAAGCTCAGACAAGTTCGAAAATCAGCCTGATCGGATTAATTTCACCGGAGTTATGGCCCTTGTTTTGCTTTAAAATGGCATATTAAGCCTTGTGAACACTCTAGCACCTTCATTTATTATTTGAGCTTTACGAAACTTGCACAGATTGTTATTATCAATGAAAGCTCGGACAAGTTAAAAACCAGCTGAATTGGGTCAGTAACACCAGAGTTATGGCCGTTGTTTTTTCTAAAAAATGCCATTTTCTGTCTTGTGAACACTCTAGCACCTTCATTTATTATTTGATCTATACCAAACTTACCAAGATTGTTAATATCAATAAAAGCTTTGACAAGTTTAAAAACCAGCCAAATCGGATCAGTAATACTGGAGTTATGACCCTTGTTTTTTCTTAAAAATGCCATTTTCTTCCTTGTGAACGCTCTAGCACCTTCATTTATTATTTGATCTTTACCAAACTTGCCCAGATTGTTAATACCAATAAAAGCTTGGTTAAGTTTGAAAAACAGCTAAATTGGGTCAGTAACACCAGAGTTAAGGCCCTTGTTTTTTCGGAAATATGCCATTTTTAGCTCGACTATTCGAAGAATAAGAGAGATTATGTAATCACCCCGGCGTCGGCGTCGGCGTTGGTGTCGGCGTCGGCGTCCCACATCAAGGTTTGCGTGTAAGCTGTGTTTACAAGTCTATATCTCTTACATTTCTTATCCTAGCACAACCAAATTTTTTCATGGGCTTCCTTATAGCTTTATCTTAAGGGCCGCATAAGCAATTTTGGTTCCTGTAACCCATGGGCTCCCATGGAACCCAAATTATGATAGCCCATAAAATGTGCCCCATTTCACATCAAATTTTGCGTGTAAGCTGTGTTTACAAGTCTATATCTCTTACAATTCTTATCCTAGCACAACCAAATTTGGCCATTAGCTTCCTTATACGTTGGTTATATAAGGGCTGCTTAAGTAATTTTGGTTCCTGTAACCCCTGGGCTCCCATGGAAACCAAATTCTTACACATATATGTTGTCCCCTCCCACCGCCCCAACCCATCCCGCCTCTCCCCACGCACCACCACACCCACCCCCACTTAAAACTATTTGTTTTACATATTTCTGTGTTGCTTTTGTCAATTCTTACACATATATGTTGCCCCCTCCCCGCCGCCCCACCCCCCCCCCCCCTGCCTCTCCCCCCCCCCACACACACTTGAAACTTCTTTTTTTTTTTACATATTTCTTTGTTGTTTTAGTCATTTATTACACATATATGTTGCCCCCTCCCCCTGCCCCCAACCCACTCCCGCCTCTCCCCCCGCTCCCCCCACCCCACCCCCACTTGAAACAATTATTATTTTTACATATTTCTGTGTTGCTTTTGTCAATTCTTACAGATATATGTTCCCCCCCCCCCCTCCCCCCCAACCACACACTTGAATATTATTATTTTTTTACATATTTCTGTTGTTTAAGTCAATTCTAGGTTGCCCTCCCCACCCTCCGCCTCTACACCATCCCCACTCAAACTCGATTTTTTTATTATTTTTAGCTCTACTGGCCGAAGGCCAGCAGAGCTTATGGGATGCCGAGTTGTCCGTCGTCCGTCAGTCGTCCGTCCGTCCGTTGTTAACTTTTGTTTCGTTAAGACGATAGGGCCTTCATTTTTCATCCGATCTTTACCAAACTTTAACAGGCTGTTAATATCATTGAAAGCTCGGATGAGTTTGAAAACCAAGCAGATCAGACAAGTAACAGCGAAGTTATTGCCCTTGATTTAGTTAAAAATGCTATATTGTTAAATTTTGCCACGTTAAGACGATAGGGCCTTCATTTTTCATCCTGTCTTTACCAAACTTTACCACATTGTTAATATCAATAAAAGTTCGGACAAGTTCGAAAACCAGCCAGATCGGACCAGTAACAGCGGAGTTATGGCCCTTGATTTAGTTAAAAATGCTATATTGCTAGACTTTGCCTCGTTAAGACGATAGGGCCTTCGTTTTTCATCCTACCTTTACCAAACTTTACCACATTGTTAAAATCAATGAAAGCTTGGACAAGTTCGAAAACCAGCTATATCGGACTAGTATCAGCGGAGTTGTAGCCCTTGATTTAGTTAAAAATGCTATATTTTGCATCGGTTAGACGACAGGGGCTTCATTGTTCTTCCAATCTTTACCAATCTTTATCAGATTGTTAATGTCATTGAAAGCTCGAACTAGTTTGAAAAACAGCCATATCGGACCAGTAACAATGGAGTTATGGCCCTTGATTTAGTTAAAAATGCTATATTTTGCCTCGCTAAGACTATAGGGGCTTTATTGTTCATTCGATCTTTACCACACTTTATCAGATTGTTAATATCAATGAAAGCTCGGACAAGTTAAAAAACCAGCCATATCGGACCAGTAACATCAGAGTTATGGACCTTGCATTACTTCAAAATGATATATTTTGCCTCGTTAAGATGATAGGGCCTTCACTTTTCATCCGATCTTTACCAAGCTTCATCAGATTGTAAATGTCTGAAGGCTTGCTCAAGTTCGACAACCAACCAGATCGGACCAGTAACAGCGGAGTTATGGCCCTTGATTTTGTTAAAAATGCTATAATTTGCCTTGTCATATGATAGGGCCTTCATTTTGCATCTGGTCTTTACCAAATCTTTGCCAAACTTTACCAGATTTTACGACTGTCTTTTTTATATTATTATTAATTTTAAAAAATTATTTTTTTTAATAATTTTTTTTTAATTATTATTATTTTTATTTTTTTAATTTTTTTTTCTTTTGAAATTATTCCTTTTTTCATATTTTTTTTTTTTTTTAGCTCTTTGTTGGACCAGTCGAACCAGTTACAGAGGAGTTATGGCTCTTGATTTAGTTAAAAATGCTATATTTTGCCTCGTTAACATGGTATGGCCTTCATTTTTCATCTGATCTTTACCAAACTTTACCAGATTCTTTAGTTATGCCCCTTGATTTAGTTAAAAAGCTGTTTTTTGCCCGAAACTTACAAAAACGCGTAAATGACAGTCACTCGCTTCATTGATGTTATAAGAGCCATGAGAGCCAGTAGAGCGTCCACAGGCCCTCTTGGGCCTCTTGTTTTTTTCATCTTTATGTGTTGTTTTGGTGAATTATTACATAGCTTCTTACACATATGGTGCCCTCACCACCCCCATTCCCCACCATCAACCCCTGCCTCTCTCCCATCCCCACCCCGCACCCCACTCAACTAGAATTTTTTATTTTTTTTTACATATTTCTGTGTAGTTTTGGTCAGTTCTTACACTTAGTTATGTTGTGCTCCCAACCCCACCCCACATTGTTGTAGCCTTGTTTTCTGATGGTATATACTAGCTATAAATTTATTATTCTCTGAAATTTAGTTGTGCAAATCATTGCCGTATTCTGGTTGAATGATTTTTGGCAGAAGGTTTTAATACACAAACTTTGTCTGATCTACTTTTCCTGAACCCCTTGCCAGATTTCAATGAAACTTTACAGGGATGATCAGCACCAAGCCTAGTTATGCATGTCATCAATCCTAGTTGTGCATGTCATCGTCGCGTTCTGGTTTACATATGTTTGGAAGTGTTATGGCCCTTTAAAGAATTTTGATACCACACATTTTTTTCCAGGCAAGTTCTCCTGAACCCCTTGCTGGAAACTTGACAGGGATGTTCAGTATCAAACCAAGTTTTCGCCATATTTCGATTGAATGATTTTTGGATGAGTTATGGCCCATTAAATGTTTTAATTCACAGACTTTGTCCAGATTAGTCTCTTCTGAACTCTTTGCAAGATTTCAGCGAATCTTGGAGGGGATGATCAGTACTAAGCCTAGTTGCACCTGTCATTGCCATGTTCCGGTTGAATGAATTTTGGCAGAGTTATGAGGCAGAGTTATGAGCCCTTAAAGATTTAATACTTTGTCTAGACTAGTTCGCCTGAGCCTCTGGCTGGATTCAACGAAACTGCAGGGATGATCAGTACCAAGCCTAGTTGCGTATTTCATCACCATGTTCCGGTTGAATGATTTTTGAAAGACTTATAGCCCCTTATACATAAACTTTATCTTGAGCCAGTAGAGCGTCCACAGGCCCTCTTGGGCCTCTTGTTTTCTTCACGAAAACTTAGTCAGGCCAGTTTGTCAAGGTCATTTATCTGGGTCCAAAAAACCTTGTTATACTGACAAAGCGCTGACAGGCGAAACACGTATTTTGCAGAACACCCATCTAGTCTTTGTTTGATACTTGGTCATATGTATTGTTGGCATTGGTGGACATCACTGAACGAAAAAAAATACCAAGGTCAAGGTCATATTTTACTTATATTTCCCTAACTTAACCTTGGTTAGGTAACTTTACCTTGGTTACGTAACTTAACCCCAATTAACTTTATGTGATCGCCTCACTTGGTCATATGTATTGTTGGCATTGGTGGACATCGGTTAACGACAAAACATACCAAGGTCAAGGTCATATTTTGCGTTATTTTCCCCAATCTTAACCTTGGCTAGGTAACAACCTCAGTTAACTTTGTGTGATTGCCTCACTTTATGTCTTTGATACTTGTTCATATGTATTTTTGGCATTGGTGGACATCGCTGAACGACAAAAAATACCAAGGTCAAGGTCATTTTTTGCGTTATTTTCCCCCAAACTTAACCTTTATTAGCTAACTTAACCTCAGTTAACTTTTTCTGATAACTTCAATTTCTTTGTTTGATACGTGGTCATATGTATTGTTGGCATTGCTGGACATTGCTGGACGACAAAAAATACCAAGGTCAAGGTCATATTTTGCGTTACTTCCCTCAAACTTAACCTTAGTTAGATAACTTAACCTTGGTTAGGTAACTTAACCTCAGTTAACTTTATGTGATTGCCTTACTTTATGTCTTTGATACTTGGTCATATGTATTGTTGGCATTGGTGGACATCGCTGAACAACAAGAAATACCAAGGTCAAGATCATGTTTTGCGTTATTTTCCCAAAACTTAACCTTGGTTAGGTAGCTTAACCTCATTTAACTTTAAGTGTGATTGCCTCACTTTATGTCTTTGGTACTTGCTCATATGTATTGTTGGCATTGGTGGACATCACTGAATGACAAAAAATATCAAGGTCAAGGTCATATTGTGCGTTATTTCCCCGAAACTTAACCTTTGTTAGGTAACTTAACCTCAGTTAACATTATGTGATTGCCTCAATTTATGTCTTCGATACTTAGTCATATGTATTGTTGGCATTGGTGAACATCGCTGAACGACAAAAATACCAAGTTCAAGGTCATGTTTTGCGTTATTTACCCTAAACATCAGTTTGTTTAGTTAAGTGAACCTGAGTTAACTTTTTCTGATAACTTTAATTTCTTTGTTTGATACTTGGTCATATGTATTGCTGGCATTGGTGGACATCACTGAACGACAAAAATTACCAAGGTCAAGGTCATATGTTGAATTATATTCCCCAAACTTAACCTGGGTTAGGTAAGTTAACCTCAGTTAACTTTTTCTGACAACTTTAATTTCTTTGTTTGATACTTGGTCATATGTATTGTTGGCATTGGTGAACTTTAATTTCTTTGTTTGATACTTGGTCATATGTATTGTTGGCATTGCACAAACATACTAAGGTCAAAAACTACACACTGGTTAAACCACTTAACTTCAGTAACTGAACTGCTTATGATTACCTCGCTTTTAATTGTTTGATACTTGGTCATATGAAGTTTTGTCTTTGGTGGACATCATTTAAGCATACATTTAATAAAATTGCATTTGCCGTTTGCCGCGGTGGGCAAGACACCCTAAGACCGAGGTCTAGTTGAACTTGGAATTTTGCTTACGTTTTGCTTTATTGTCCACTTTATAGGATGGCGAGTTGTCCGTCGTCCGTCCATCGTCCATTAACTTTTGCCTTGTGAACACTATAGGGCCTATATTATTAATCGGATCTTTACGAAACTTTGACAGTGTCTTTATATAAATGAAAGGTCGGGAAAGTTCGAAAACCAGCCAGATCGGATTAGTTTCACTAGAGTTATGGCCCTTGTTTTTTCTGAAAAATGCCATATTAAGCCTTGTGAACACTCTAGCACCTTCATTTATTCTATGAACTTGTCCAAACTTGCACGTTAATATGAATGAAAGCTCGGACAAGTACGACAACCAGCCAAATCGGATGAGTAACACCATGTTTTTTCTGAAAAATGTCGTTTTCTGCCTAGCGACTTCATTTATTATTTGATCTTTACCAAACTTGCACATATTGTTAATACCAATAAAGGCTTGGACAAGGTCATTAACACTAGAGTTATGGCCCTTGTTTTTTCTGAAAAATTCCATTTCTTGCCTTGTGAACACTCGAGAACCTTCATTTAGTATTTGATCTTTACCAGACATGAATAGATTGTTAATACCAATGAAAGCTTGGACAAGATCTGAAAATTGTTATGGGCCTTGTTTGCTGAAAAATGCCATATTTTGATTTCTTTTTTTTTAGCTCGACTGATCAGAGATCAGCAGAGCTTATGCCGTGGTGCGGCGTCCGTCGTCCGTCTGTCCGTCTGTCCGTAAACTTTTATTTGTAGCGACTACTCCTCTGAAACTACTGGATTGATAGATATTCATGAAACTTTACAGAAATGTTGCCCATAAAGTCGTGTTGATCCTAGCAAAAATTCATGTTGATGTGAAATCCAAGATGGCCGCAAAAGCTAAAAATAGAGTTTTAAAATACAAGTTTGTAGCGACTACTTCTTGAAAACTATAAGTGATATTGATATGGGACTTTGTCTAAAATGATCAGCATGCCATGATGTTGGTCCTTGTCAAAAATCGTTTTGATTCGACGTTAAACATGGCTACCAGCGGCCATCTTTGTTTACATAGAGTTATATAGTAAACACTTGTAGCGACTACTCCTCTGAAACTAATCGACGGATGTTCATGAAACTTCACAGGAATGTTGCTCTGGATGTCTAGTTGATCCTAGAAAAATTTCAGGCTCGCCGAAAATTCAAGATGGCCGCCACAGCTAAAATTAGATTTAAAATAAATAAGATTTTAGTGACTACTTCTTGAAAACTATACGAGATATTGATATGGGACTTTTTCTAAAATGATCAGCATAACATTATGTTGGTCCTTGTTGAAAATCGTTTGATTCGACGTTAAACATGGCTGCCAGCGGCCATCTTTGTTTACATAGAGTTATATAATGAAAACTTGTAGCGACTACTTATCTGAAACTACTTGACTGATTTTCATGAATCTTCACACGAACGTTGCTCTTGATGTCTATTTGATCCTAGCAAAATTTCAGGTCGACCGGAAATTCCAGATGGCCACCATGGCTAAAAATAGATTTTTAAAAAATAAGTTTGTAGCGACTACTTCTTGAAAACTATAAGAGATATTGATAAGGGACTTTTTCTAAAATGATCAGCATGACATGATGGTTATCCAAGTCGAACTTTATTTTGATTCAATGTTAAACCTGGCTGTCAGTGGCCATCTTTGTTTACATAGAGTTATATAATGAAAACTTGCAGCGACTACTCCTCTGAAACAACTTGACGGATTGTCATGAAACTTCACAGGAATGTTATTCTTGATATCTAATTGATCCTAGCAAAATTTCAGGTCAGCCGGAAATTCAAGATGGCCGCCACGACTAAAAAGAGATTAGCGACTACTTCCTGAAATCAAAATCAATCAGTAGAGCTTCAAGGTCATTGACCTCTTGTTCTTTTTGGCCCACCTTCTCAAACCTTTTTATCTGCTCCTTTCTTTCGCTTTCTCTCACTCCGTCTTCCGCCAGCTCTGCTTTTGTCCCTCCTACTGGATGGTGATCTGTTTTGACCTACTTTCTGCTGGAGCCTCGCTGTATATTCCCTTTCTACGACGACTCTCGCTGTTCACCCGCAGTTCACCTGATGTTTCTCTTTTTTCCTTTGGATTGCACTGTTTCTGGGACATTGCTGCTATGTCCTGTTATTGTCTATTGCTGTGAAACAGCCTCCCCATAGTTCTCTATTTTACTCCATTCAAGCTACTATGACACTCCTAGGCTACTGGCCATTGTATATTTTAGACGCGCCATACGAATAACTAATGGATTTCTGTCTACAACTTCCCTATCCCTATTCGGTGAACGTCGGCCTAACATCGTCATAAGACAGCAGTGAGCTACTAACTACTCATGAAGCAAATTTGAGGGCTGAGAAGGTGGATTTTTGCCGAAATGGTGATGAATGATAAGCAATGAATTATGGAGAGACCAGCATCTGGCGGGGTTTGAACCCACGACCTTCCGCTTGTGGACCCAGCGCTCTACCACTAGGCTATAGAGGTCTCACTAATTTAGCCATATTTAGCCTTGTGAACAATCTAGCACCTTCATTTATTATTTGATCTTTATCAAACTTGCACAGATTGTTAATGTCAATAAAATCTCGGATGAGTAACACCGGAGTTATGGCTCTTTCGTTTTCTGAAAACTAGAACCTTCATTTATTATTTGATCTTTACCAAACTTGAACAGATAGGTATACCACCCGCAAAGTGTGTGTGTGTGTGTTGGGGTGTGTGTGGGGTGGGTATACTGGAATCACCTTGTCCGTCTGTCCGTAGACGCAATTCTTGTCCGGGCTATTTCTCGTCCGGGCTGTTTCTCAATAACTTCTTCTTAGAATTTCGCGAAACTTGCTAGGAAGTATCAATATCAAGTGGAAATGTGCATACTGTCATGACGTTCCGGTTCAATAATTTTCCACTGAGTTATGGCCCTTTGTTATTCTTATATCTGTCCATAGACGCAATTCTTGTCCAGACTATTTTTCCATAACTCTTTCTTAGAATTTCGCGGAACTTGCTAGAAAGTATCAATATTGAGTGGACATACGCATATTGTCATGACGTTCCGGTTTGATAATTTTCCACTGAGTTATGGCCCTTTGTATTTCTAATATATATATATATAATACGAAATCCTTGTCTGGGCTATTTCTCTAAAACTCCTTTTTAGAATTTATATAACTTGCTAGGAAGTATCAATATCAAGTGGAGATGTGCATACTATCATGACGTTCCGGTTCAAAAAATTTCCACTGAGTCATGGCCCTTTGTAATTCTAATATCTGACCATAGACGCAATTCTTGTCCGGACTATTTCTCAATAACTCCTTCTTAGAATTTCGCGAAACTTGCTAGGAAGTATCAATATCGGGTGGACATGCGCATATTGTCATGACGTTTCGGTTTGATAATTTTCCATTGAGATATGGCCCTTTGTATTTCTAATATATATATATATATATATCTAATACGAAATCCTTGTCAGGGCTATTTCTCTAAAACTCCTTGTTAGAATTTAGCGAAACTTGCTAGGAAGTATCAATATCAAATGGAGATGTGCATACTTTCATGACGTTTTGGTTCAATTATTTTCCACTGAGTTATGGCCCTTTGTATTTTTAATGCATTTCATACTCTGTAGTCAAATAGAAAATTCTTGTTCGGGCTATTTCCCTAAAACCACATGTTATAATTTCGTGAAACTTGTACAAAACATCAATATCAAGTGGAGATGCGCATATTGTCGTGAGGTTCCGGTTCGATAATTTTCCACTGAGTTATGGCCCTTTGTATTTCTAATATATATATAATATATAATACAAAATACTTGACCGGGCTATTTCTCTAAAACGCCTTGTTAGAATTTATTTAAACTTGCTATAAAGTATCAATAACAAGTGGAGATGTGCATACTGTCATGACGTTGTGGTTCAATAATTTTCCACTGAGTTATAGCCCTTTGTGTTTTTAATGCATTTCATACTTGGTAGTCAAATAGAAAATTCTTGTTCGGGCTATTTCTCTCAAACCCCATGTTATAATTTCGTGAAACTTGCCACAAAGCATCAATATCAAGTGCAGATGCGCATATTGTCTTGACATTCCGATTCGATAATTTTCCACTCAGTTATCGCCCTTTGTATTTTTTAATGCATTTTATACTTGGAAGTCAAAAATAGAAAATTCTTGTCCCGGCTTTTTATCTTATAGGAAAAATGTCTTGTACGTTTACAACCACCCGCCCCCCACACCCCACTCCCCCACCACAACAAGTTGCCAGCGTGGGGTATTTGTCCGCCTCGGCGACAGTTCTAGTTAATATTGATGAAAGCTGGGACAAGTTCGAAAACCAGTAACACCGGAGTTATGGCCCTTGATTTAGTTAAAAATACGATATTTTGCCTCTTTAAGACGATAGTGCCTTCATTTTTCAATCGATCTTTACCAAACTTTAAGAGATTGTTAATATCAATGAAAGCTTCGACTAGTTTGAAAATCACCTATATCAGAGCAGGAACACCAGAGTTATGTGCGCTTGAATTATTGAAATGCTGTTTTCAGCCTTGTGAACACTCTAGCGTTCACTTTCATTTTGTATTCGTTTATTCCCGAACTTGGCCAGATTGTTGATATAAATGAAAGCTCAGACGAGTTTGAAAACCAGCCAGGTCGAGCCAGAAACACCGGAGTTATGGTCCTTTTTCAAGTTTTGGTAATGTACACTGGAAACCCCAGTGTCCGTGGGTTCAAATCTCACTGGAGGCATTTTCTTTTTCTTATTTCTTTTTGTTGTTTCATAAGAAACGCTCATGGGTTAAAACATGTTGTTGTTGTTTTTTTTAAATTATATTTAGCTCTACTGATCAAAGATCAGCAGAGCTTATGCCGTGGTGCGGTGTTCGTTATCCGTCTGCCCGTCCGTAAACTTTTTATTGCGGCGACTGCTCCTCTGAAACTACTGGATGGATTTTCATGAAGGTTTACAGAAATGTTGCCCATGCAGTCTAGTTGATCCTAAAAAAAATCATGTTGATGTGAATTCCAAGATGGCCACCAAAGCTAAAAATAGATTTTTAGCTCTACTGATCAGAGATCAGCAGAGCTTATGCAGTCCGTCGTCCGTCTGTCAGTCCGAAAACTTTTTTTGTAGCGACTACTTCTCTGAAACTACTGAATGGATTTTCATGAAACTTTGCAGAAATGTTGCCCATGAAGTCTAGTTTATCCTAGCAAAATTTCATGTTGATGTGAAATCCAAGATGGTCGCCAAATCTAAAAATAGATTTTTAAAAAATAAGTTTGTAGCGACTACTTCTTGAAAACTCTAAGTGATATTGATATGGTACTTTTTCTAAAATGATCAGCATGACATGATGTTGGTTCATGTCGAAAATCGTTTTGATTCGACGTTAAACATGGCCATCTTTGTTTACAAAGGTTTTAAGTAAAAACTTGTAGCGACTACTCCTCTGAAACTACTCAACGGATTTCCATGAAACTTCACAGGAATGTTGCTCTTGATATTTAAATGATCCTAGCAATATTTCAGGTTGGTCGGAAATTCAAGATTTCCGCCACAACTAAAAATAATTTTTCAAAAAACTAGTTTGTAGCGTTTACTTTTTGAAAACTATAAGTGATATTGATATGCGTCTTTTCCTAAGATGATCATTATGACATTATTTTGATCCTTGTCGAAAATTATTTTGATTCGACGTTAAACATGGCTGACAGCGGCCATTTTTGTTTACAAAGAATTATATGATGAACATGTGTAGCGACTGCTCCTCTGGAACTACATGACGCATTTTCATGAAACTTCACAAGAATGTTGCTCTTGATGTCTAATAGATCCTAGCAAAACTTCAGGTCGGCCGGAAATTAAAGATGGCCGCCATGGCTAAAAATAGATTTTCAAAAAACAAGTTTATAGCGACTACTTCTTGAAAACTATAAGTGATATTGATATGGGACTTTTTCTAAAATTATCAGCATGACGTGATGTTGGTCCTTGTCGAAAATCGTTTTGATTCGATGTTACTTCGATGTTAAACATGGCTGTCAGCGGCCATCTTTGTTTACATAGAGAAATCTAGTGAAAACTTCTAGCGACTGCTCCTCTGAAACTACTTGACGGATGTTCATAAAACTTCACAGGAATTTTGCTCTTGATGCTCTTTGCTCTCCATGGCGACTACTTCTTGAAAACTATAAGTGATATTGATATGGGACTTTTTCTAAAATGATCAGTATGACATGATGTTGATCCTTGTCAAAAATTATTTTGATTTGACGTTAAACATGGCCGCCAGCGGCCATCTTTGTTTACATTGAGTTATATAATTAAAACTTGTAGCGACTACTCCTCTGAAACTACTTGACGGATTTTCATGAAACTTCACAGGAATGTTGGTCTAGCTATCAAAAACCTATAAGTGATATTGATATGGGACTTCTTAATCAGCATGACATGATGTTGGTCCTTGTCGAAAATCGTTTTGGTTCGACGTTAAACATGGCTGCCAGCGGCCATCTTTGTTTACATAGAGTCATATAAAAAACTTATAGCGACTAATCCTCTAAAAGTACTTGACGGATTTTCATGAAACTACACAGGAATGTTGCGCTTCGTATCTGATTGACCCTAGAAAAATATGAGTTAGGCCGGAAATTCAAAATGGCCGCCACGGCTAAAAATAGATTTTTCAAAATAAAGATTGTAGCGACTACTTCTTGAAAACTATAAGTGATATTATTGATATGGGACTTTTTCTAAAATGATCAGCATGATATGATGTTGGTCCTTGTTGAAAATTATTTTGATTCGATACTAAACACGGCTGCCAGCGGCCATCTTTGTTTACATAGAGTTATATAATAAAAACTTGTAGCAACTACTCCTCTGAAACTGCTTGACGGATTTTCATGAAATTTCAAAGGCATGTTGCTCTCGATATCTAGTTGATCGGCCGGATTCAAGATGGCCGCCACGGCTGAAATAGATTTTTTTAAAAAAAAAGTTTGTAGCGACTACTTCTTGAAAACTATAAGTAATATTGATATGGGACATTTTTTAAAATGATCAGCATGACAAGATGTTGGTCCTTGTCGAAAATCTTTTGATTCGACATTAAACATTTGCCAGCGACCATCTTTGTTTACATAGAGTTATATAGTAAAAACTTGTAGCGACTACTCCTCTAAAACTACTTGACGACTTTTCATGAAACTTCACAGGACTGTTGCCCTTGATGTCTAGTTGGTCCTAGCCAAATTTCAGGTCCGCCGAAAAGTCAAGATTGGCGCCACGGCTAAAAAAATAATTTTAAAAATCAAGTTTGTAGCGACTGCTTCTTGAAAACTGTAAGTGATATTGATATAGGATTTTTTCTAAAATGATCAGCATGACATGCTGTTGGTCCTTGTCGAAAATCGTTTTGATTCCATGTTAATTCGATGTTAAACATGGCTGTCAGCGGCCGTCTTTGTTTACATTGTGTTATGTAGTAAATAATTGTAGTAGCGACTACTCCGTAACTACCTAACGGATTTTCATGAAACTTCACTGAAATATTGCTCTTGATATCTACCTAGTTGATCCTAGCATAATTTCAGGTCGGCTGGAAATTCAAGATGGCCGCCACAGCTAAAAATAGGTTTTTAAAAGACAAGTTTTTAGCGACTACTTCTTGAAAACTATAAGTGATATTGATATGGGACTTCTTCTAAAATGATCAGCATGACATGATGTTGATCCTTGTCAGAAATCATTTTGATTTTGACATTAAACATGGCTGGTAGCGACCATCTTTGTTTACATAGAGTTATATAGTAAATACTTGTAGCGACTACTCCTCTGAAACAACTTGAAGGATTTTCATGAAACTTCTCAGAAATGTTGCTCTTGATGTGCAGTTGATCCTAACAAAATTTCAGGTTGACACGAAATTCAAGATGGCCACCGTGGCTAAAAATCGATTTTTAAAAACAATTTTTTAACGACTTAAGTGATATTGATATATATATATAGGACTTTTTCTAAAATGATAAGTTTGACATGATGTTGGTCCTTGTTGAAAATTAGTTTGATTCAACATTAAACATGGTTGCCAGTAGCCATCTTTGTTTACATAGAGTTATATATGAAAACTTCTAATGACTACTTTGAAATTACTTGAAAGATTTTCATGAAACTTCACAGGAATGCTGATCTAGCTTTCAGAACCTGCCAGTAGAGCTTCAAGGTCATTGACCTCTTGTTTTTATTATTATTGTTTTATATATTTTTTTTAGCTCTACTGGCCAGCAGCGCTTATGGGATGACGAGTTGTCCGTCGTCTGTTAACTTTTGCCTTGTGAACACTCTAGGGCCTTCATTATTAACCGGATCTTTACGAAACTTTGCCAGTGTCTTTATAGCAATGAAAGCTCGGGAAAGTTCGAAGACAAGCCAGATCGGACTAATTTCACTAGAGTTATGGCCCTTGTTTGCTGAAAAATACCATATTAAGCCGTGTGAACACTCTAGCGTCTTCATTTATTTTGTTGATCTTTATCAGCTTGCACAGATTGTTAATATTAATAAAAGCTCGGATAAGTTCGAAAACCAGCCAAATCGGACGAGTAACGCCGGAGTTATGGCCCTTATTTTTTTCTGAAAATAAAACGTGTTTTGCCTTGTGAACATTCTAGCACCTTCATTTTTTATTTAATCTTTACCAAGTTTGCACATATTGTTAATACCAATGGAAGCTTTTACTAATTCTGAAAACAGATATATTGGGTTAGTAACACCTGAGTTATGTCCCTTGTTTTGCTCAAAAAGTCATCTTAAGCCTTGCGAACACTCTAGCTCCTTCATTTATTATTTGATCTTTACCACACTTGTACAGATTGTTAATATCAAAATATCCCCTTATCATACCTTGTCCTTTTTGTTTTATTTTTTCTTTTCTTTTTAAATGTATGTCATTTTCTGTTCTTTTTTTTTTATTGTTCCACCGCGCACCCCCCCTCCCAATCCCCCCCCCCCCTCCCAATCCCCCAACCCCCACCCCCACCCGGTTAGATCTGTTTTGCATAGAGTTTTAGGGAAGAACTTCAAAAAGCTTCTTCTCTGTAACAACAAGAGATAAAGGTTTAATATATATTAACTTTCGGATCCTCTACCAAGTTTGTTCAAATGGTGAAACTGGGGTCAAATTTGAGCGCCGCTCCGGTAGAGCGATACAGGCCCTCTTGGGCCTCTTCTTTTCTGAAAAATGCTATTTTCTAACCAGCTAAATTGGGTCAGTAACATCAGAGTTATGGCCCTTGTTTTTCTCAAATATGCCACATTAAGCCTTGTGAACACTCTAGCACCTTCATTTATTATTTAATATTTACCAAACTTATTTAATATCTACCAAACTTGCACAGATTGTTAATACCAATGAAAGCTCTGACATGTTTGAAAACTAGCCAAATCGGATCAGTAACACCGGTGTTATGGCCCTTGTTTTTCTGAAAAATGCCATTGTCTGCCTTGTGGACAGTCTAGCACCTTCATTTATTATTTGATCTTTACCAAACTTACACTGATTGTTATTATAAATAAAAACTTGGACAAGTTCGAAATTTAACCAAATTGAATGAGTCCTTTTTCAATACTTGGCAATGTACACTGGAAACCATGGGTCGTGTGTTCAAATCTAACTGGAGGGATATTTTTCACAAGAAACCTTTGTTCATGAGTCAATTTTTTTTATATATCTTTTTTAATTTATAGATTTTTAATTCTTTATTTTATTTTATTATTTTTTTTTAGATTTTTTTTTTTTAGATTTTTGGCATAGTTATATTGCCCTTTAACGGTTTTAATACACACACTTTGTCCGGACTAGTTCTGCTGAACCCCTGCTCTGGCCAGACGAAACTTGGCAAGGATGATCGGTATCAAGCTTATTTATTGCATTATCGTCACCGTGTTCCTGTTGAATGGTTTTTGGTGGAGTTATGCCCTTTAAAAGTTTTAATACACAAGCTTAGTCCCGACTACTTCTTTTGATCTCCCGATAAGAGCTGTTTTAGCAAGTAGAGCGTCCACAGGCTATCTTGGGCCTCTTGTTTAAATATTTTCATAATATTTATCTTTCAAATTAAGAAATGAGAGTCAACACAATAATTGTTTCAATAAAAATAGTCAAATGTTACATGGTCATTAGTTATAACACAGTGATTCCCTATTTGCTCGTGCTTGTTTGTAAATAACTGAACATTGCGTGAACTACCCTTTGAAAGCTATTCTTTTTTTTGTAACGCATGTGAACGCGTTTACGCAATGTTAGGCATCAATAAATATCTAAACTTTTTTGAAATTACCTAACAAGATTAAAAGTATAGAACTAACTCAACGAATTAGGCCAGTTTTCGTAGATTATGTGTTTTCATTTTTATTTTATAAAGCTCTTCATTTGAATAAATTGAGTGAACTGCTATATAGAATATGACTGTATTTCTCAAATCATTATTGCAATATCTTTGAATAGATGTTACCACCTTCTCATTGCGCATGGTTGCATAAAAGCTGGTCATCGTTGTATTATGTTTTGATAATTGTTCATATAATGTATGTGTATATGTACCAATTACTGCACTGTTGCCATGTTATACTTTGTATTTGTATCCTCACGGGCTTTATAGCCTATTGGAAATTTGTAATATAAATTATCTTTAAAAAAAGTT
>JAWPHD010023581.1:0-21734 GCA_037043455.1 Cyrtodaria siliqua | reverse complement strand
GGTATAGAGCGCATGTATTAACACCAAGTACATGGTGTAGAGCGCATGTATTAACACCAAGTACACGGTGTAGAGCGCATGTATTAACACCAAGTACACGGTATAGAGCGCATGTATTAACACCAAGTACACGGTATAGAGCGCATGTATTAACACCAAGTACACGGTGTAGAGCGCATGTATTGACACCAAGTACACGGTATAGAGCGCATGTATTAACACCAAGTACACGGTATAGAGCGCATGTATTAACACCAAGTACACGGTGTAGAGCGCATGTATTGACACCAAGTACACGGTATAGAGCGCATGTATTAACACCAAGTACACGTATAGAGCGCATGTATTAACACCAAGTAAAGGTATAGAGCGCATGTATTAACACCAAGTACACGGTATAGAGCGCATGTATTAACACCAAGTACACGTATAGAGCGCATGTATTAACACCAAGTACACGGTATAGAGCGCATGTATTAACACCAAGTACACGGTATAGAGCGCATGTATTAACATCAAGTACAAGGTATAGAGCGCATGTATTAACACCAAGTACAAGGTATAGGGCGCATGTATTAACACCAAGTTAAAGGTATAGAGCGCATGTATTAACACCAAGTACACGGTATAGGGCGCATGTATTAACACCAAGTACACGGTATAGAGCGCATGTATTAACACCAAGTACACGGTATAGAGCGCATGTATTAACATCAAGTACAAGGTATAGAGCGCATGTATTAACATCAAGTACAAGGTATAGAGCGCATGTATTAACACCAAGTTAAAGGTATAGAGCGCATGTATTAACACCAAGTACACGGTATAGAGCGCATGTATTAACACCAAGTACACGGTATAGAGCGCATGTATTAACACCAAGTACACGGGTATAGAGCGCATGTATTAACACCAAGTACACGGTATAGAGCGCATGTATTAACACCAAGTACACGGTATAGAGCGCATGTACTAACATCAAGTACAAGGTATAGAGCGCATGTATTAACACCAAGTACAAGGTATAGGGCGCATGTATTAACACCAAATACACGGTATAGAGCGCATGTATTAACACCAAGTACACGGTATAGGGCGCATGTATTAACACCAAGTTAAAGGTATAGAGCGCATGTATTAACACCAAGTACACGGTATAGAGCGCATGTATTAACATCAAGTACACGGTATAGAGCGCATGTATTAACACCAAGTACACGGTATAGAGCGCATGTATTAACACCAAGTACACGGTATAGAGCGCATGTATTAACACCAATACACGGTGTAGAGTGCATGTATTAACACCAATACACGGTATAGAGTGCATGTATTAACACCAAGTACACGGTATAGAGCGCATGTATTAACACCAAGTACACGGTATAGAGCGCATGTATTAACACCAAGTACACGGTATAGAGCGCATGTATTAACACCAAGTACAAGGTATAGAGCGCATGTATTAACACCAAGTTAAAGGTATAGAGCGCATGTATTAACACCAAGTACACGGTATAGAGCGCATGTATTAACATCAAGTACACGGTATAGAGCGCATGTATTAACACCAAGTACACGGTATAGAGCGCATGTATTAACACCAAGTACACGGTATAGAGCGCATGTATTAACACCAAGTACACGGTATAGAGCGCATGTATTAACACCAAGTACACGGTATAGAGCGCATGTATTAACACCAAGTACACGGTATAGAGCGCATGTATTAACACCAAGTACAAGGTATAGAGCGCATGTATTAACACCAAGTTAAAGGTATAGAGCGCATGTATTAACACCAAGTACACGGTATAGAGCGCATGTATTAACACCAAGTACACGGTGTAGAGCGCATGTATTGACACCAAGTACACGGTATAGAGCGCATGTATTAACACCAAGTACACGGTATAGAGCGCATGTATTAACACCAAGTACACGGTATAGAGCGCATGTATTAACACCAAGTACACGGTATAGAGCGCATGTATTAACACCAAGTACACGGTATAGAGCGCATGTATTAACACCAAGTACACGGTATAGAGCGCATGTATTAACACCAAGTACAAGGTATAGAGCGCATGTATTAACACCAAGTACAAGGTATAGGGCGCATGTATTAACACCAAGTTAAAGGTATAGAGCGCATGTATTAACACCAAGTACACGGTATAGAGCGCATGTATTAACATCAAGTACACGGTATAGAGCGCATGTATTAACACCAAGTACACGGTATAGAGCGCATGTATTAACACCAAGTACACGGTATAGAGCGCATGTATTAACACCAAGTACACGGTATAGAGCGCATGTATTAACACCAAGTACACGGTATAGAGTGCATGTATTAACACCAAGTACAAGGTATAGAGCGCATGTATTAACATCAAGTACAAGGTATAGAGCGCATGTATTAACACCAAGTTAAAGGTATAGAGCGCATGTATTAACACCAAGTACACGGTATAGAGCGCATGTATTAACATCAAGTACACGGTATAGAGCGCATGTATTAACACCAAGTACACGGTATAGAGCGCATGTATTAACACCAAGTACACGGTATAGAGCGCATGTATTAACACCAAGTACACGGTATAGAGCGCATGTATTAACATCAAGTACAAGGTATAGAGCGCATGTATTAACACCAAGTACAAGGTATAGGGCGCATGTATTAACACCAAAATACACGGTATAGAGCGCATGTATTAACACCAAGTACACGGTATAGGGCGCATGTATTAACACCAAGTACACGGTATAGAGCGCATGTATTAACACCAAGTACAAGGTATAGAGCGCATGTATTAACACCAAGTTAAAGGTATAGAGCGCATGTATTAACACCAAGTACACGGTATAGAGCGCATGTATTAACACCAAGTACACGGTATAGAGCGCATGTATTAACATCAAGTACACGGTGTAGAGCGCATGTATTAACACCAAGTAAAAGGTATAGAGCGCATGTATTAACATCAAGTACAAGGTATAGAGCGCATGTATTAACACCAAGTACAAGGTATAGGGCGCATGTATTAACACCAAAATACACGGTATAGAGCGCATGTATTAACACCAAGTACACGGTATAGGGCGCATGTATTAACACCAAGTACACGGTATAGAGCGCATGTATTAACACCAAGTACAAGGTATAGAGCGCATGTATTAACACCAAGTTAAAGGTATAGAGCGCATGTATTAACACCAAGTACACGGTATAGAGCGCATGTATTAACACCAAGTACACGGTATAGAGCGCATGTATTAACATCAAGTACACGGTGTAGAGCGCATGTATTAACACCAAGTAAAAGGTATAGAGCGCATGTATTAACACCAAGTACACGGTATAGAGCGCATGTATTAACACCAAGTACAAGGTATAGAGCGCATGTATTAACACCAAGTACACGGTATAGAGCGCATGTATTAACACCAAGTACACGGTATAGAGCGCATGTATTAACACCAAGTACACGGTATAGAGCGCATGTATTAACATCAAGTACAAGGTATAGAGCGCATGTATTAACACCAAGTACAAGGTATAGGGCGCATGTATTAACACCAAAATACACGGTATAGAGCGCATGTATTAACACCAAGTACACGGTATAGGGCGCATGTATTAACACCAAGTACACGGTATAGAGCGCATGTATTAACACCAAGTACAAGGTATAGAGCGCATGTATTAACATCAAGTTAAAGGTATAGAGCGCATGTATTAACACCAAGTACACGGTATAGAGCGCATGTATTAACACCAAGTACACGGTATAGAGCGCATGTATTAACATCAAGTACACGGTGTAGAGCGCATGTATTAACACCAAGTAAAAGGTATAGAGCGCATGTATTAACATCAAGTACAAGGTATAGAGCGCATGTATTAACACCAAGTACAAGGTATAGGGCGCATGTATTAACACCAAAATACACGGTATAGAGCGCATGTATTAACACCAAGTACACGGTATAGGGCGCATGTATTAACACCAAGTACACGGTATAGAGCGCATGTATTAACACCAAGTACAAGGTATAGAGAGCATGTATTAACACCAAGTTAAAGGTATAGAGCGCATGTATTAACACCAAGTACACGGTATAGAGCGCATGTATTAACACCAAGTACACGGTATAGAGCGCATGTATTAACATCAAGTACACGGTGTAGAGCGCATGTATTAACACCAAGTAAAAGGTATAGAGCGCATGTATTAACACCAAGTACACGGTATAGAGCGCATGTATTAACACCAAGTACAAGGTATAGAGCGCATGTATTAACACCAAGTTAAAGGTATAGAGCGCATGTATTAACACCAAGTACACGGTATAGAGCGCATGTATTAACACCAAGTACACGGTGTAGAGCGCATGTATTAACATCAAGTACACGGTATAGAGCGCATGTATTAACACCAAGTTAAAGGTATAGAGCGCATGTATTAACACCAAGTACACGGTATAGAGCGCATGTATTGACATCAAGTACAATGTATAGAGCGCATGTATTAACACCAAAATACACGGTATAGAGCGCATGTATTAACACCAAGTACACGGTATAGGGCGCATGTATTAACACCAAGTACACAGTGTAGTGCGCATGTATTAACACCACGTACACGGTGTAGATCGCATGTATTAACACCAAGTACACGGTATAGAGCGCATGTATTAACACCAAGTACACGGTATAGGGCGCATGTATTAACACCAAGTACACGGTATAGAGCGCATGTATTAACACCAAGTACACGGTATAGAGCGCATGTATTAACACCAAGTACACGGTATAGAGCGCATGTATTAACACCAAGTACACGGTATAGATCGCATGCGTTTTGTTGACAACACGGTGTCGACCTGCCTATTTTAACACGGTGTAGCTTTCAAATTTAGACACGGTGTAGTGTTAAACATATGTGCTTCGTCTGGATGCAATTGTTTATAAGTGAACGTCTAAGTTTACACACATATAACGTTACAAAAAATACGCTTTCTATCAAACATAACAAAACATAATTGTTACAGAAAATAAAGCCTCTTCTGAGCATTGTCATTAACTGGATGTATGCAGATTCTGTTCAAGCGAAAATACGTCAGCTCTGAAATACAGCCCTGTGGTTAATATTCATGAGTGGTCCAAAACATATTGGAAGCTTGGTGACTGGTAGCAGTGAGAATGAATGGTTCCTTCGATCCATCCGATGCTTTGATAAACTTTGTTGTTCCGCATAGCTGTTACTTCAACACAACTGTCACTAGTTCCACCAAATGAAATCAGGTCTGGCATTTTAGATTATATTTGAGAGAGAGAGAGAGAGAGAGAGAGAGAGAGAGAGAGATATTTAAATTTAAGATAAAAGGAGTCGGAGGAGTGGGGGACAACGATATTTAAGTTGACACAAACGAAAAAGATCATCGTATTTTCTTTACATTTGCATTTTTGTGCATACTTATGTTTTAGGAAATGCTGAGAGTGGGGTTAGGGGCGCAACTTGCAATAAAAAGATTACAACTGATAAAATGAGCTTTTCACTTGAATATTCATAACTTCCGCCTCGCCCTCATGTGAAATCAGTCCCTGAAATACAAGGTAATAAAAAGAGGTTTATGTTAAATATAATTGTTCATTTATGTTTAAATCGTATATTTCCATTTGTTGGTAAAATAAGACGATCACTTAAACAGACAATAGCATTCGCATGAAGCACATACATTACACACTACACAGTGTCTAAATTTGAAAGTGTTAAAACAGACAGAAAATGATGAAGTCGACACTGTTGTCAACAAAATGCATGCGGTCTACACCGTGTTTCAAGACCCAAAAACAAAATTTTGATCTCGCACAATAAAAACCCGCTAGAAATATTGTATTTCTTATCTGGCATGGATTTGTATGTATTTAATACACACACATCTCGATAAATTGAACTTAATACAAACAAATTATGTCAACTTACATTGTATGCCTATCTCTCAAAACCAAACGAAGAAAATATACAGCTTTATCCGGTTTTTTTTTAACAATTTCAAATTGAAGTTTGGACGTAACGTTTTTGTAAACTAACATAATTGTTGTTTTGGATGTTTTCTGACATTTAAAATTGTTTAAAATGACGTCCAAATGGTTGAAGGACGTGACTTCAGAGGTCTTTATAGACGTGTTAAAACCACCTTAATAACCATTCAGCATTGAGTATATTAATAATCTATTTTAGATTGCACATTAATATACTAGTACGAGGTAGCCAATGACTTTAGCATGAACCCTTTACGTCGCTACAATATGGTGATCAGTGGTGATGCCGTGTAAACATATATATTTCATACAGACAGTCAAGATGGTTTGGATTTCCTTATTTTCACTGTTCCGTTTTATTGGGATGAAATAGAGTAAGAGAAATATTTTGTGCACTCTAGAACCTGGTTTGAACCCTCAGTGGCCTTTTGTACACATATGTGTGGTGTCGCTTGTTGTAAATTATTGTATAGGTGTGGTGTCGCTTGTCGTAAACCCTTGTATAGGTGTGGTGTCGCTTGTTGTAAACCCTTGTATAGGTGTGGTGTCGCTTGTCGTAAACCCTTGTATAGGTGTGGTGTCGCTTGTTGTAAACCCTTGTATAGGTGTGGTGTCGCTTGTTGTAAACCCTTGTATAGGTGTGGTGTCGCTTGTCGTAAATCCTTGTATATGTGTGGTGTCGCTTGTTGTAAACCCTTGTATAGGTGTGGTGTCGCTTGTTGTAAACCCTTGTATATGTGTGGTGTCGCTTGTTGTAAACCCTTGTATAGGTGTGGTGTCGCTTGTTGTAAACCCTTGTATATGTGTGGTGTCGCTTGTTGTAAACCCTTGTATAGGTGTGGTGTCGCTTGTCGTAAACCCTTGTATATGTGTGGTGTCGCTTGTTGTAAACCCTTGTATAGGTGTGGTGTCGCTTGTCATAAACCCTTGTATATGTGTGGTGTCGCTTGTTGTAAACCCTTGTATAGGTGTGGTGTCGCTTGTTGTAAACCCTTGTATAGGTGTGGTGTCGCTTGTCGTAAACCCTTGTATATGTGTGGTGTCGCTTGTTGTAAACCCTTGTATAGGTGTGGTGTCGCTTGTTGTAAACCCTTGTATAGGTGTGGTGTCGCTTGTTGTAAACCCTTGTATAGGTGTGGTGTCGCTTGTCGTAAACCGTTGTATATGTGTGGTGTCGCTTGTTGTAAACCCTTGTATAGGTGTGGTGTCGCTTGTCGTAAACCGTTGTATATGTGTGGTGTCGCTTGTCGTAAACCCTTGTATAGGTGTGGTGTCGCTTGTCGTAAACCCTTGTATAGGTGTGGTGTCGCTTGTCGTAAACCATTGTATAGGTGTGGTGTCGCTTGTTGTAAACTCTTGTATAGGTGTGGTGTCGCTTGTCGTAAACCGTTGTATATGTGTGGTGTCGCTTGTCGTAAACCCTTGTATATGTGTGGTGTCGCTTGTTGTAAACCCTTGTATAGGTGTGGTGTCGCTTGTTGTAAACCATTGTATAGGTGTGGTGTCGCTTGTCGTAAACCGTTGTATATGTGTGGTGTCGCTTGTCGTAAACCCTTGTATAGGTGTGGTGTCGCTTGTTGTAAACCGTTGTATATGTGTGGTGTCGCTTGTTGTAAACCCTTGTATAGGTGTGGTGTCGCTTGTCATAAACCGTTGTATATGTGTGGTGTCGCTTGTCGTAAACCCTTGTATAGGTGTGGTGTCGCTTGTCGTAAACCGTTGTATATGTGTGGTGTCGCTTGTCGTAAACCCTTGTATAAGTGTGGTGTCGCTTGTCGTAAACCCTTGTATAGGTGTGGTGTCGCTTGTTATGGTAGTTTGCCTTGTACAGGTGTGGTGTCGCTTGTTATTGTAGTTTGCCTTGTATAGGTGTGGTGTCGCTTGTTATGGTAGTTTGCCTTGTATAGGTGTGGTGTCGCTTGTTATTGTAATTTGCCTTGTATAGGTGTGGTGTCGCTTGTTATGGTAGTTTGCCTTGTATAGGTGTGGTGTCGCTTGTTATGGTAGTTTGCCTTGTATCGGTGTGTTGTCGCTTGTTATGGTAGTTTGCCTTGTATAGGTGTGGTGTCGCTTGTTATGGTAGTTTGTCTTGTATAGGTGTGGTGTCGCTTGTTATGGTAGTTTGCCTTGTATAGGTGTGGTGTCGCTTGTTATGGTAGTTTGCCTTGTATAGGTGTGGTGTCGCTTGTCGTAAACCCTTGTATAGGTGTGGTGTCGCTTGTTATGGTAGTTTGCCTTGTGTAGGTGTGGTGTCGCTTGTTATGGTAGTTTGCCTTGTATAGGTGTGGTGTCGCTTGTCGTAAACCCTTGTATAGGTGTGGTGTCGCTTGTTATGGTAGTTTGCCTTGTATAGGTGTGGTGTCGCTTGTTATGGTAGTTTGCCTTGTATAGGTGTGGTGTCGCTTGTTATTGTAGTTTGCCTTGTATAGGTGTGGTGTCGCTTGTTATGATAGTTTGCCTTGTATAGGTGTGGTGTCGCTTGTTATGGTAGTTTGCCTTGTATAGATGTGGTGTCGCTTGTTATTGTAGTTTGCCTTGTATTGGTGTGGTGTCGCTTGTTACGGTAGTTTTCCTTGTATAGGTGTGGTGTCGCTTGTTATGGTAGTTTGCCTTGTATAGGTATGGTGTCGCATGTTATGGTAGTTCGCCTTGAATAGGTGCGGTGTCGCTTGATATTGTAGTTTGCCTTGTATAGGTGTGGTGTCGCTTGTTACGGTAGTTTGCCTTGTATAGTTGTGGTGTCGCTTGTTATGGCAGTTTGCCTTGTATAGGTGTGGTGTCGCTTGTTATGTTTTTTTGCCTTGTAAAGGTATGGTATCGCTTGTTATTGTAGTTTGATTTGTATAGGTGTGTTGTCGCTTGTTATGTTTTTTTGCCTTGTAAAGGTATGGTGTCGCTTGTTATGGTAGTTTGCCTAGTATAGGTATGATGTCGCTTGTTATGGTAGTTTGCCTTGTATAGGTGTGGTGTCGCTTGTTATGGTAGTTTGCCTTGTATAGGTGTGGTGTCGCTTGTTATTGTAGTTTGCCTTGTATATGTATGGTGTCGCTTATTATGGTAGTTTGCCATGTATAGGTGTGGTGTCGCTTGTTATTGTAGTTTGGTTGTCGCTTGTTATGGTAGTTTGCCTTGTATAGGTGTGGTGCCGCTTGTTATGGTAGATTGCCTTGTATAGGTGTGGTGTCGCTTGTTATGGTAGTTTGCCTTGTATAGGTGTGGTGTCGCTTGTTATGGTAGTTTGCCTTGTATAGGTGTGGTGTCGTTTGTTATGGTTGTTTGCCTTGTATAGGTGTGGTGTCGCTTGTTATGGTAGTTTGCCTTGTATAGGTGTGGTGTCGCTTGTTATGGTAGTTTGCATTGTATATGTGTGGTGTCGCTTGTTATGGTAGTTTGCCTTGTATAGGTGTGGTGTCGCTTTTTATGGTAGTTTGCCTTGTATAGGTGTGGTGTCGCTTGTTATGGTAGTTTGCCTTGTATAGGTGTGGTGTCGCTTGTTATTGTAGTTTGCCTTGTATAGGTGTGGTTTCGTTTGTTATTGTAGTTTTCCTTGTATAGGTGTGGTTTCGCTTGTTATTGTAGTTTGCCTTCTATAGGTGTGGTATCGCTTGTTATTGTAGTTTGCCTTGAATAGGTGTGGTGTCGCTTGTTATGGTAGTTTGCCTTGTATAGGTGTGTTGTCGCTTGTTATGGTAGTTTGCCTTGTATAGGTGTGTTGTCACTTGTTATGGTAGTTTGCCTTGTATAGGTGTGGTGTCGCTTGTTATTGTAGTTTGCCTTGAATATGTACGGTGTCGCTTGTTATTGTAGTTTGCCTTGTATAGGTGCGGTGTCGCTTGTTATGGTAGTTTGTCCTTGTATAGGTACGGTGTCGCTTGTTATTGTAGTTTGCCTTGAATAGGTGTGGTGTCGCTTGTTATTGTAGTTTGCCGTTGAATAGGTGCGCTGTCGCTTGTTATTGTAGTTTGCCTTGTATAGGTGCGGTGTCGCTTGTTATGGTAGTTTGCCTTATATAGGTGCGGTGTCGCTTGTTATGGTAGTTTGCCTTGTATAGGTGTGGTGTCGCTTGTTATGATAGTTTGCCTTGTATAGGTGTGGTGTCGCTTGTTATGGTAGTTTGCCTTGTATAGGTGTGGTGTCGCTTGTTATGATAGTTTGCCTTGTATAGGTGTGGTGTCGCTTGTTATGGTAGTTGCATTGTGTTTTTATTGTTTGTCTATAATTATAGCTTCATTTATAGTATGAGCACACATGTGTTGAAACAATGATATATATGGCATAAAACAGAAACGGTATAATATATAACAAGAACAATGCACACTGATTTGCTAATTGAATAAAAATAAGTATAAAAGTCGAACAGGAAATGCAGCTTTCACAGAATACAGTAAACCCAAAAACAGTCAAAACGACAAAAATAAATGACAATGTTAATTAGGAATAAAGGCATATGACGTCACAAACAAAAAGGGTTGCAATAGGGCTATCGCCTTGGAACGGTCAGTGGCAAAAAAGGCCACTGGGGATTTAAACCAGGTTCTAGGATGCGGCAAACCTCACACTTACCCTACCGTCATCCCAATAAAACAGGACAGTGTAAATAAATACATCCCTGCCACTAGCGCTATTGGCAACCCTTTTTTGTTTGTGGTGTCTTATTTGGCCTGTTAGTCATCTTTAAAATATTTCTGTGTTTCTCTGTGTGTTTGTGGTTGACTGTCGTCCTTGAATTCTACTTTTCCAGTTCGATTTTTATATTCTTTATTTCGGATAAGTCTGTTTATTCAGCTTTGTAGCACATTTCATAATGGGTTTAACATAAACCGACAAGGTAAACATATAAATGTGATGTAATTATGATGCAAGTTTGTTTTCACAACATGGCATAAGTAATGATTGCGAACGATATACAATGGTATTTGTTTATTTGATGATTACTAAGTTCACCTGTGGTATTAGTTTATATGATGATTACTAAGTTCACCTGTGGTATTTGTTTATTTGATGATTACTAAGTTCACCTGTGGTATTTGTTTATTTGATGATTACTAAGTTCACCTGTGGTATTTGTTTATTTGATGATTACTAAGTTCACCTGTGGTATTAGTTTATATGATGATTACTAAGTTCACCTGTGGTATTTGTTTATATGATGATTACTAAGTTCACCTGTGGTATTTCATTGGATAATTATTCTGCTTTGTTGATGCTATTTAGTGATACTTGCAGTTGTGTATCTTGCAGTTGTTTGTTGATGCTATTTAGTGATACTTGCAGTTGTGTATCTTGCCTTTGTTTATTGATGCTATTTAGTGATACTTGCAGTTGTGTATCTTGCCTTTGTTTGTTGATGCTATTTAGTGATACTTGCAGTTGTGTATCTTGACTTTGTTAATTGATGCTATTTAGTGATACTTGCAGTTGTGTATCTTGCCTTTGTTTATTGATGCTATTTAGTGATACTTGCAGTTGTATATCTTGCCTTTGTTTATTGATGCTATTTAGTGATACTTGCAGTTGTGTATCTTGCCTTTGTTTATTGATGCTATTTAGTGATACTTGCAGTTGTGTATCTTGCCTTTGTTTATTGATGCTATTTAGTGATACTTGCAGTTGTGTATCTTGCCTTTGTTTATTGATGCTATTTAGTGATACTTGCAGTTGTGTATCGTGTCTTTGTTTATTGATGCTATTTAGTGATACTTGCAGTTGTGTATCTTGCCTTTGTTTATTGATGCTATTTAGTGATACTTGCAGTTGTGTATCTTGCCTTTGTTTATTGATGCTATTGAGTGATACTTGCAGTTGTGTATCTTGCCTTTGTTTGTTGATGCTATTTAGTGATACTTGCAGTTGTGTATCTTGCCTTTGTTTATTGATGCTATTTAGTGATACTTGCAGTTGTGTATCTTGCCTTTGTTTATTGATGCTATTTAGTGATACTTGCAGTTGTGTATCTTGCCTATGTTTGTTGATGCTATTTAGTGATACTTGCAGTTGTGTATCTTGCCTTTGTTTCTTGATGCTATTTAGTGATACTTGCAGTTGTGTATCTTGCCTTTGTTTCTTGATGCTATTTAGTGATACTTGCAGTTGTGTATCTTGCCTTTGTTTGTTGATGCTATTTAGTGATACTTGCAGTTGTGTATCTTGCCTTTGTTTATTGATGCTATTTAGTGATACTTGCAGTTGTGTATCTTGCCTTTGTTTGTTGATGCTATTTAGTGATACTTGCAGTTGTGTATCTTGCCTTTGTTTGTCGATGCTATTTAGTGATACTTGCAGTTGTGTATCTTGCCTTTGTTTGTCGATGCTATTTAGTGATACTTGCAGTTGTGTATCTTGCCTTTGTTTGTCGATGTTATTTAGTGATACTTGCAGTTGTGTATCATGCCTTTGTTTATTGATGCTATTTAGTGATACTTGCAGTTGTGTATCTTGCCTTTGTTTATTGATGCTATTTAGTGATACTTGCAGTTGTGTATCTTGCCTTTGTTTATTGATGCTATTTAGTGATACTTGCAGTTGTGTATCTTGCCTTTGTTTGTTGATGATATTTAGTGATACTTGCAGTTGTGTATCTTGCCTTTGTTTATTGATGCTATTTAGTGATACTTGCAGTTGTGTATCTTGCCTTTGTTTGTTGATGCTATTTAGTGATACTTGCAGTTGTGTATCTTGCCTTTGTTTGTTGATGCTATTTAGTGATACTTGCAGTTGTGTATCTTGCCTATGTTTGTTGATGCTATTTAGTGATACTTGCAGTTGTGTATCTTGCCTTTGTTTATTGATGCTATTTAGTGATACTTGCAGTTGTGTATCTTGCCTTTGTTTATTGATGCTATTTAGTGATACTTGCAGTTGTGTATCTTGCCTTTGTTTATTGATGCTATTTAGTGATACTTGCAGTTGTGTATCTTGCCTTTGTTTATTGATGCTATTTAGTGATACTTGCAGTTGTGTATCTTGCCTTTGTTTATTGATGCTATTTAGTGATACTTGCAGTTGTGTATCTTGCCTATGTTTGTTGATGCTATTTAGTGATACTTGCAGTTGTGTATCTTGCCTTTGTTTGTTGATGCTATTTAGTGATACTTGCAGTTGTGTATCTTGCCTTTGTTTCTTGATGCTATTTAGTGATACTTGCAGTTGTGTATCTTGCCTTTGTTTATTGATGCTATTTAGTGATACGTGCAGTTGTGTATCTTGCCTTTGTTTATTGATGCTATTTAGAGATACTTGCAGTTGTGTATCTTGCCTTTGTTTATTGATGCTATTTAGTGATACTTGCAGTTGTGTATCTTGCCTTTGTTTATTGATGCTATTTAGTGATACTTGCAGTTGTGTATCTTGCCTGTGTTTATTGATGCTATTTAGTGATACTTGCAGTTGTGTATCTTGCCTTTGTTTGTTGATGCTATTTAGTGATACTTGCAGTTGTGTATCTTGCCTATGTTTGTTGATGCTATTTAGTGATACTTGCAGTTGTGTATCTTGCCTTTGTTTGTTGATGCTATTTAGTGATACTTGCAGTTGTGTATCTTGCCTTTGTTTGTTGATGCTATTTAGTGATACTTGCAGTTGTGTATCTTGCCTTTGTTTGTTGATTTGTTTCTTGATGCTATTTAGTGATACTTGCAGTTGTGTATCTTGCCTTTGTTTATTGATGCTATTTAGTGATACTTGCAGTTGTGTATCTTGCCTTTGTTTATTGATGCTATTTAGTGATACTTGCAGTTGTGTATCTTGCCTTTGTTTATTGATGCTATTTAGTGATACTTGCAGTAGTGTATCTTGCCTTTGTTTATTGATGCTATTTAGTGATACTTGCAGTTGTGTATCTTGCCTTTGTTTATTGATGCTATTTAGTGATACTTGCAGTTGTGTATCTTGCCTTTGTTTATTGATGCTATTAAGTGATACTTGCAGTTGTGTATCTTGCCTTTGTTTATTGATGCTATTTAGTGATACTTGCAGTTGTGTATCTTGCCTTTGTTTATTGATGCTATTAAGTGATACTTGCAGTTGTGTATCTTGCCTTTGTTTATTGATGCTATTTAGTGATACTTGCAGTTGTGTATCTTGCCTTTGTTTATTGATGCTATTTAGTGATACTTGCAGTTGTGTATCTTGCCTTTGTTTATTGATGCTATTTAGTGATACTTGCAGTTGTGTATCTTGCCTTTGTTTCTTGATGCTATTTAGTGATACTTGCAGTTGTGTATCTTGGCTTTGTTTGATGATGCTATTTAGTGATACTTGCAGTTGTGTATCTTGGCTTTGTTTGTTGATGCTATTTAGTGATACTTGCAGTTGTGTATCTTGCCTTTGTTTATTGATGCTATTTAGTGATACTTGCATTTGTGTATCTTGCCTTTGTTTATTGATGCTATTTAGTGATACTTGCAGTTGTGTATCTTGCCTTTGTTTGTTGACGCTATTTAGTGATACTTGCAGTTGTGTATCTTGCCTTTGTTTATTGACGCTATTTAGTGATACTTTCAGTTGTGTATCTTGCCTATGTTTGTTGATGCTATTTAGTGATACTTTCAGTTGTGTATCTTACCTATGTTTGTTGATGCTATTTAGTGATACTTGCAGTTGTGTATCTTGCCTTTGTTTGTTGATGCTATTTAGTGAGACTTGCAGTTGTGTATCGTGCCTTTGTTTATTGATGCTATTTAGTGATACTTGCAGTTGTGTATCTTGCCTTTGTTTATTGATGCTATTTAGTGATACTTGCAGTTGTGTATCTTGGCTTTGTTTGATGATGCTATTTAGTGATACTTGCAGTTGTGTATCTTGGCTTTGTTTGTTGATGCTATTTAGTGATACTTGCAGTTGTGTATCTTGCCTTTGTTTATTGATGCTATTGAGTGATACTTGCAGTTGTGTATCTTGCCTTTGTTTATTGACGCTATTTAGTGATACTTGCAGTTGTGTATCTTGCCTTTGTTTATTGACGCTATTTAGTGATACTTGCAGTTGTGTATCTTGCCTTTGTTTATTGACGCTATTTAGTGATACTTGCAGTTGTGTATCTTGCCTTTGTTTGTTGATGCTATTGAGTGATACTTGCAGTTGTGTATCTTGCCTTTGTTTATTGATGCTATATAGTGATACTTGCAGTTGTGTATCTTGCCTTTGTTTATTGATGCTATTTAGTGATACTTGCAGTTGTGTATTTCTTGCCTTTGTTTATTGACGCTATTTAGTGATACTTGCAGTTGTGTATCTTGCCTTTGTTTATTGACGCTATTTAGTGATACTTGCAGTTGTGTATCTTGCCTTTGTTTATTGACGCTATTTAGTGATACTTGCAGTTGTGTATCTTGCCTTTGTTTATTGACGCTATTTAGTGATACTTGCAGTTGTGTATCTTGCCTTTGTTTGTTGATGCTATTTAGTGATACTTGCAGTTGTGTATCTTGCCTTTGTTTATTGACGCTATTTAGTGATACTTGCAGTTGTGTATCTTGCCTTTGTTTATTGACGCTATTTAGTGATACTTGCAGTTGTGTATCTTGCCTTTGTTTATTGATGCTATATAGTGATACTTGCAGTTGTGTATCTTGCCTTTTTTTGTTGATGCTATTTAGTGATACTTGCAGTTGTGTATCTTGCCTTTGTTTATTGACGCTATTTAGTGATACTTGCAGTTGTGTATCTTGCCTTTGTTTGTTGATGCTATATAGTGATACTTGCAGTTGTGTATCTTGCCTTTGTTTGTTGATGCTATTTAGTGATACTTGCAGTTGTGTATCTTGCCTTTGTTTATTGACGCTATTTAGTGATACTTGCAGTTGTGTATCTTGCCTTTGTTTATTGACGCTATATAGTGATACTTGCAGTTGTGTATCTTGCCTTTGTTTGTTGATGCTATTTAGTGATACTTGCAGTTGTGTATCTTGCCTTTGTTTATTGACGCTATTTAGTGATACTTGCAGTTGTGTATCTTGCCTTTGTTTATTGACGCTATTTAGTGATACTTTCAGTTGTGTATCTTGCCTTTGTTTATTGACGCTATTGAGTGATACTTGCAGTTGTGTATCTTGCCTTTGTTTATTGACGCTATTTAGTGATACTTGCAGTTGTGTATCTTGCCTTTGTTTATTGACGCTATTTAGTGATACTTGCAGTTGTGTATCTTGCCTTTGTTTATTGACGCTATTTAGTGATACTTGCAGTTGTGTATCTTGCCTTTGTTTGTTGATGCTATTTAGTGATACTTTCAGTTGTGTATCTTGCCTATGTTTGTTGATGCTATTTAGTGATACTTGCAGTTGTGTATCTTGCCTTTGTTTGTTGATGCTATTTAGTGATACTTGCAGTTGTGTATCGTGCCTTTGTTTATTGATGTTATTTAGTGATACTTGCAGTTGTGTATCTTGCCTTTGTTTATTGATGCTATTTAGTGATACTTGCAGTTGTGTATCTTGCCTTTGTTTATTGATGCTATTTAGTGATACTTGCAGTTGGGTAACTTGCCTTTGTTTATTGATGCTATTTAGTGATACTTGCAGTTGTGTATCTTGCCTTTGTTTATTGATGTTATTTAGTGATACTTGCAGTTGTGTATCTTGCCTTTGTTTATTGATGCTATTTAGTGATACTTGCAGTTGTGTATTTTGCCTTTGTTTATTGATGTTATTTAGTGATACTTGCAGTTGTGTATCTTGCCTTTGTTTATTGATGTTATTTAGTGATACTTGCAGTTGTGTATTTTGCCTATGTTTGTTGATGTTATTTAGTGATACTTTCAGTTGTGTATCTTGCCTTTGTTTATTGATGTTATTTAGTGATACTTGCAGTTGTGTATCTTGCCTTTGTTTATTGATGTTATTTAGTGAAACTTGCAGTTGTGTATCTTGCCTTTGTTTATTGATGTTATTTAGTGATACTTGCAGTTGTGTATCTTGCCTTTGTTTATTGATGTTATTTAGTGATACTTGCAGTTGTGTATTTTGCCTTTGTTTATTGATGTTATTTAGTGATACTTGCAGTTGTGTATCTTGCCTATGTTTGTTGATGTTATTTAGTGATACTTGCAGTTGTGTATCTTGCCTTTGTTTATTGATGTTATTTAGTGATACTTGCAGTTGTGTATCTTGCCTTTGTTTATTGATGTTATTTAGTGATACTTGCAGTTGTGTATCTTGCCTATGTTTATTGATGTTATTTAGTGATACTTGCAGTTGTGTATCTTGCCTTTGTTTATTGATGTTATTTAGTGATACTTGCAGTTGTGTATCTTGCCTTTGTTTATTGATGTTATTTAGTGATACTTGCAGTTGTGTATCTTGCCTTTGTTTATTGATGTTATTTAGTGATACTTGCAGTTGTGTATCTTGCCTTTGTTTTTGCTTTTGTTCCAGTGACGTTGATTTTGTTTGTAATGGAACTTGGGTACAGCACGGCTTGGTTCCATTACTCCGGCCGATAAAGGCTCTTTGTATTGTTTAACTACCCATAGGATATGTTGTCTGATTTTAATGTAGTCTTTTGACTGTTATTCAGTGTGATGGCCATGCTTCATAACCGCTCTCCCAACTAAATTCCATTTTGTTTATTTCGATCTTCGGGGCATATACTTGTATATACTGGGACCATACGCCGCTGGTCATAGAATAATAAAAGAAGAACCATGTGCACCGCCATATGCATGCCATATTCGGGATGGTTAAAAGTATATACTATTTATTTTATGAATATTGAATTCTGCTCAACCCGGGGCTACGTGAACGGTAGCAAGCATATTTCACTACCGTTCATGAACAGTGTCAATCAAACCGAGACTGCAATATTTCGTATTTATTGCATACGCATTTACAAGCTCCGTTCGCTCATATTGACGTGTAATCAAGTAATACGCATAATAACTCGTGCATATATCCCAATACAAATATAATAACCTATAATTATCGTGTTCGGCCGTTTCCAAAGGTCCAATTTCATACTCTTTTACGCCAATCACACTCATATATATTGGCTTTCTTGTTGCTCTGGGTTTACCAAGTCATCGAGGGCTTACTGTGTGACTTTCTAGGCTATGTTATATTCATATATACATGATCATGTATGTGTTATATGTATATTGCTTATTCATGCTGCCTTGTTCGTTAGTTAATATAATCTGGCGGGGATATCTTCAATTACACTGTCCCGTATTATTGGAATAACAATAGGGTAGCAAAGAGGTTTGGTTAACCCTAGAACCTGGTTTAAACATCCAGTAACGTCTTTGCCACAGAACATTCCAAGGCGGTAAACCATTTTATGTTTGTGATGTCGTATCTGGCCTTTTATTCATCATTGTAATTATTGTTTGTTTCTGTGCGTGTGTGTATGTGTGTGATGTCGTATCTGGCCTTGTATTCATCATTGTAAGTATTGTTTGTTTCTGTACGTGTGTTTGGTTGACAGTGGTCCTTGAATGCTGCATTTCCTGTTCGACATTTTATCTACTTGTATACAAAACACAAGATGTGGCTTTAATAAATCCTGTGGAAAGATAAATTGAACAAAGAACAGTTGTTTGTTAAACATAATACCCGTTTCGTACTTTTCATGCGCACATTTGCAGTATGTATTATGACGTAGGAGACATCAGCAGGAAACGTCTCCCTTTCTGATATAGCTAACCGTTGTCTGCGACATTAAGTTTTTCTTGTAAACATTGTTGATAACAGTATCGCACGCAATCACCGCCTATATACTACAATATCATATAAGTAGATATAAAAAAAACAAGGAAGCATTAATAGGAAATATAAATGAAACACATAAATGAGCATGCATACGAGTATATAATATAAAAAATATCAAAAGCCTAGAAAGCCACAAAGCAAGTCCTCGATGACTTGGCAGAAGCCAGAGCAACAAGTGAACAAAACGTTAAGGGTACGACAAGACACTATTTAAGACAAACATCAAACGCAACTGTCCTATGATGATTTAGGTAGACGTCATCATGGGTTCACATTCTGTCCGGACATCGCAAAATCAAACAGGAAAGCATAGTGGCGAATGTAAATGGGTCAACAACTAAACATGCAGTGCGTTGCAAAATGATAGGGTGATAACCTCTTTTGATAAACTGCTTAGAACGTTTAATAAAGTTTGTATTAAAGTGATTATGACCAAGGATCTCATGAAGTTTATAAATCACATCATCATAGAAGTCAGGTTGTGATAGTCCTTGTCTCAGAAGAGTTCTTAAATTACTTTTTATATTTTAAAAGTAGATCATGGTTACGATAATAACATTTTGCCAATTTTTTTTGAAGTTTATGTTTACGGTAGCCCTGCTGGAGTAGGCGTTTAGTTAGTATTAACCTACTTAGGCTGTGTATTCATTTAATTACGTAATATTGCCTATATTCTCCTGAAATTGTTAGTATTATGTAATATTGTATAACAATGTATATGTTATTTCAATAAAATGAAATAAGCAAATGGAAATAATACATATGTCGTCAAAATGATTGGTGTAAGTCAGAGCCGAAGTTAACGTTATCCTGTAAAACCCACTGTCAGATGCTTAAACAATAAAATGTTATAAATCCGATATCCGAACAGTTGTCTGCCATTTTACGTACACATAACATAATTTACATCAAAGAACCATAGCTGCAGTAAGTGATGGTTGTAATGGTGATGGAATGAAAACTGCATTTGAGAATTTACAAGTAGTATGAACCAACCGTTCTGATGCATACGTAGTTAAACACTGTTTTAATAAGAGCGAGAACGACTATACAAAACACTATGTGTCTCTTAAATAATCATCGGAAACGATATTAACTTCATAAAGTACAGTTGTCTTTCATACATAATACCCGTATCGTACTTTGCCACTAATCCAAGGCGATTACCATATTGTCAACACTTGTATGTTGGTGATGTTATATCTTGCCTTTTATTCGTTTTTGTATGTGTTGTTTATTTCTGTGTGCGTGTTTGTGATTGACTTTGGTCCTTCCTGTTCTATTTTTACGTGTGCTGTGCTGTCTGTTGTCTGATTTAAATTACACTAGCAGGAGTAAGGGTCCCTATCTTCTATAATTACCAGGTTTAAACCCCCAGCGGCTATTTTGCCACTGACTGTTTCAAGGCATTAGCCCTGTTGAAGAAATATTTATTTAGGTTCGGTCACACAGAAGTTCGCAACATTTATTTATCGATATTTCATCGATATATTTGTGTCTGCAATATATTTATTTTAGAGAAACTATTTATTTTCTACAGAAACGTATACTGACCCCCTTATTTGTTTCATAAGTTACGGAAACGTATACTGACCCCCATTGTTTGTTTCATAAGTATTTGATTTGTTGATTGCTTTATATATTACGGGTCTAAATATAAGTATAAACAATATTAGAGATATTTATTTATTTTATAAATAAGTTACAAGATATTTTACCATATATATATGAAATATTTTAAAAAGTAAAGCAATTGCATGGTTAAATATATTATTTAAATAAAGTAACATTTATTAACATGTTTATATATTTGCCGAATGTTTATTCCAAGTTGGTCTATTACTTATTAATCATGTCTTTGAAGTTGGCTCGGTATTCGGGGTTCGACATTCAAATCCCGTTCGGTATTTAACATTCTGAGCCAGTTTGGGGTTCAACATTCAAACCCAGTTCGGTTTTCAACAATTCAAAATCAGTTCGACATTCGGGCCCAATTTGGGGTTCAACATCCAGTATTCAACATTCGGATCCAGTTCGATATTCAAGATTTGGACCCGGTTTGGGGTCCATCATTCATACCCAGCTCGGTATTCAACATTCGAACCCATTTTGGAGTTCAACATTCGGACCCAGTTCGGTATTTAACATTTGGACCCAGTCCGGGGATCAACATTCAAACTCCGTTCGGTATTCAACATTCAGACCAGTTAGGGCTCTACATTTAAACCCAGTTCTGTATTAAACATTCAGACCCAGTTCGGAGTTCACCATTCAGACCCAGTTCGGGGTTCAAAATTCGAACGCAGTTCGGGGTTCAACATTCGAGCCCAGTTCGGGATTCAACATTCGGGCACATGTCGGGGTTCAACATTCGTACCCAGTCCGGTGTTTAACTTTCAAACCCAGTTCGGTATTAAACATTCAGTTCAGTATTAAACATTCAAAACCATTTCGGCGTTCAACATTTGGATTCAGTTCGGGGTTCAACATTCGAACCCAGTGCGGTATTCAACACTCGAACCCAGTATGAACTGGACCCACATTTTGAATACCGAACTGGGTTTGAATGTTGAACCCCGAACTAGGTCCGAATGTTGAAAACCGAACCGATTTTAATTGTTGATAACTATACTGGGTTTGAATGTTGAACACCGAACTGGGTCCGAATGTTGAATACCGAATAGCATTTGAAGATTTAACTTCGAACTTGGTCCGAATGTCAGTTCGGACTTCAATATTCAAACACCTTTCGATATTCAACATTCAGACCCAGTTTGCGGCTCGACATTCAAACCAATTTCAGTTCATTATTCAACTTTCGGGTCCAGTTCGGGGTTCGACATTCAAGCCCAGTTTGGGAGTTAATATTTGCACCCACTGACTTGACTGTGCGTCCAGTTTACAATCTTATGTAATGCGCACACGTGATCACCATCAGGGACGTATCCAGACGACATTATTTTCACAGTATTTTA
>JAWPHD010023580.1:0-21739 GCA_037043455.1 Cyrtodaria siliqua | reverse complement strand
GTTTTTCTCTCAAAAACGTGGGTATAATTACTCTCGTTCTATCCTTCCCAGAATGTCTTACCATCCCCACTAGCATTGTGGCTCCCTCCGTACTGGGCATTGGCGTAACATATTACTTCTTTAGGGTACATTTAGTTCAACTTCATAGTTTTGGTCCCCACATAATATTCTACAAAATCAGCATAATGGCATAAATTTCTCGAACAAAGAAACACTGTTTAAACCAAATAATGAAAAACATTTGCAATTATAACTGGACAGTTTGTTGCAAATAATGTTTATGATGAGCATCGACTACATTGTAACAGGTTATTAAAATAATGCCCCAAGAATAATAATAGCCTTGTATCGTATTGTACAGATTTGCAATAATAGATTATTTTCCACCATTATCATCTTATTGCTTTTGTACTACCTCATGTTTTCTTCAGTGCGGTTTTATGAGATCTCTGTATCGATTATTAATTACCTTTGTCTAAGTTTGAACACTCATAAAAACTTGATCTGACTGATCTATTCGTAGAATGTTAGTACAGATCGTAGAGTCCTACCCTATAACGACTGTGATAGGCACAGAGGCCCTGTAGACGTTATACAACTAGAGAAGTGTCCCTCTAACACGTGTGTCCCCTGCCTTGCGCTCAATAGTGACCCTGACCTTTAACCTAATGCCCCCACATTAAACCCACATTAAAAGGAGTCATTCGCTTACCCAGGACCAGGACTATTAGTATACAGGACTTTATTAGTATATCTACAGACTCTATCAGGACTAGCAAGGGATGTAATCCTTCACAAGTTATTGAACGAAAACTATGTTTCACACATGCTGTGTAATACGTCACACATGCTGTGTAATACGGTTACACAAAACACACAAATCTACCTATTTCCCACCAAATCTACCCATAAACATCACAAATCCACACAAAATCTACCTTATATGGCCATTGTACCAAATAACACTAACAAAGTATTCATTTTTTTCAAGAGCAAAAGTATTGAATGAATAAGTTATGTTGCGACCATTTTTTTTTTAAATTGGTCAGTTCCCCTGTTTCTCAAAACGATTATCTAATTAAATATGCGTATTGTGCAATAATTCGTTAGTTATGACCAGTTGTTTTAAAATGTGGGGAAAATCACGTAATATGTTCCACATAACGATTGTGTAATAATTCGTTAGTTTATATGACCAGTTGTTTTAAAATGTGGGGAAAATCGCGTAATATGTTCCACATAACGATTGTGTAATTATGCATATATATATTACAAGACTAATGTGTCGAAAACACGCATCTTTAATAATATTTATCCTAAAAAACTTCAGCTTAACAAAGCTAATATCATAGATCTACAATTAGTTACATACATATATATTATCATAGATCTACATACATATATATCCTGCTAATATATCTGATTTCTTGACTTAAAGAGAATGTAGCGACACAGCCAAACAAGCTCTATTATTGAGAGTTCTGAAAAACTTGTAAAAAGGTGAAAGAATTATCAAAATCGGATGATAAACAAAAAAGATATGACCATGTAAAGGTTGTTCTAAAACGGATATGGGAGCCGCCATTTTAGAACTATGACGTCATAGTTCCATATTACCATTTATGGAATATTGATAAATATCGTTTAAAACGAAGAAAATCATTGCAAATGAATGCAAAAAAAAATTCTGGTCATATAAAGCATTATTGCCATTAAGTATTACATATTTTTCATGCAATTGCTGTCATTTTCCCCTATAAATGTGTAAATTTTCAATTTATAAATATTCCATATATGGTCATTTAGAACCGTGATGTCATAGCTCTCAAAATGGCCGCTACCATATCTGTTTCAACAGAAACTTCAAATGATCATATCTTCTTTGTTTATCAACCGATTTTGATAATTATTTCACCCTTATTCAAGTTTGTCAGAACTCTTATTAATAAAGATGGTTTGGCTTTGTCGCTACATTCCCTTTAAATCTCTCGATTGAAAATGGTGAAATAATTAGCAAAATCTATGACAAGTGAGATGATTTTAATTTTGACATTGTTAATTATCCCCACTTGGATGGGGATGTTCCCCGAGCAACTTCTTATGGGGTGTGTGTGTCTCAACTAATTCGTTTTTCAAGAGCTTGTACTCGAGTTGAGGACTTTAATATTCGTAATCTTTGTATAAATAAAAAGCTACTCAATCAGGGTTACCGTTACCATAAACTTCGTAAAACCTTTGCAGAATTTTGTTATCGTAACCCTGATCTTCTTTCTAAACATAAAATATAAAAGGACTCTTCTGCGACAAGGACAATCACAACCTGACTTCTATGGTGATGTGATTTATAAACTTCGTAAGATTCTTGGTCATGATCACTTTCATACTATCTTTGTTAAACGTGTTAATAAGTTTATCAAAAGAGGTTATGACCCTATCATTTTGCAACGTACTGCATGCTTGGAGGTGGACCCTTTTACAGTTCCCTCTTTAATTGTACGATGACCGGACAGGCTGTGGACCCTATGATGACGCCTACCTAAAGCCCAATGGGACGGTGGCGTTTGATGTTTGTTTATGATCTTTCTTGTCGTGTCCTTAATGGTTTATTCTCTTGTTGCTCTGAGTTCTGCCAAGTCAATGAGTACCTTCATTGTGGCTTTCTAGGCTATTGTTTTTTTTGTATTTATAATTATATTTACACGAGCATATTTGTGTTTACTTATATTGCCTATTGATGCTGCGTTGTTGGTTAGAGATTAGATCATGGCGGGGATTTCTTTATTTACACTGTCCTGTTTTAATGGGATGACAGTGCGTAAGTGTGAGGTTTGGTGCACCTTAGAACCGGTTTAAACCCCCAGTGGCCTTTGTTGCCACGGACCGTTCCAATGCGGTAGCCCTATTGTCAACCATTTTGTGTTTGTGATGTCGTTTGCATTTTTTTATTACTTTTGCTTTCTCGTTTGTCTGTTTGCGTGTTTGTTTTTGTGTTTTGTGGTTGACTGTCGTACTTGAATGCTGCTTTCCCTGTCCGATATTTTTTATCTTTCTTCATATGTTCTTATCACAATGTGTGTAAAAACAACGGATGTTGTTATCACGATGTGTAAACGCAAAACTTTTTAATCCGGTAAACATTTAACAACTACATCTTCATTTTCCGGATTTGTGATGGTTTGGGGTATATTTGGGTGGATTTGGGTTGGGGTGGGGAGGGGAATATGTAGATTTGGGTGCCATTTTTTGTACTGAAATGGTAAATCTTCAATGATGTTTTCACTCTCATTTTTTTTTTCAATGCTGATTTCCCAAATACATTTGCTGAAATACCCCTAACACATTTCTCATCTTGAGTACTAAGTTGCACTATAACCAACAATTAACAATACTTTGGATTTTTACAATTATTAAAAACAGCCTAACGTTACCTAAAATTAGACGGTCATGTGAAAAATTATCGTGACTGTGATCGCAGATAAACTTGTCCGATCTTTTTATATTTCTTTGTGGTGTAGAGATTGGACGAAAATTTGAACACACGCAAATTGTATTTCCTTGTATTTAAATATAAGCAAGCATGTTTAAAATCACAATGATACTGGAACGAGGTGACCTTGTAATGCTTTATTATATTTTTTTCTAAATTGCCGTGTGTCGCATTTAACATCGGCAAATTTAATAGCGGATTTTTTAATAATTTTAATTCTTCGTTTGTCCACAGACATATTATTTGTTATTATGTCTGTGGTTTGTCGAAATGTTTTTCGCACAGACCTAATAACAATATTAATAAATGATAATGATTAGGTCTCATTCTCTACCCAAAGTACACTCGCAAGGAACGATAACTCTGCGTAGAGATTGATTAGAGATTGATTAGGTCTGTGTTTTTTGGCTTGCGATTGCGGATTTATTACCGGAAGTACATGATTCTCTGCTTAAAAGTACATGATTCTCTGCTTAAAAGTTAAAACAGATTTAATTGCACTAAATCAACGGACATGCTCGCCTTGTGCGATAGTAGTTTTGTATTTAAGAGTGATAATCTTTTTCTTCTTAAACAACTTTTTTAGTGCATTTTTTAGAGCAGTTTCTTGTATTTTTTGCCTGTAACAGTGTATTCTGGACATGTTGCTGATATTTGGAAATGCAGCTCAACATGCTTTTGACAGTTTATTTCAAAATTAAAAGTATAAAGGGTGTGCAGTAATGAATTGCAAGGGGTGAAAAGAATGTTGACCTTTGAGCCAGGGTTAGTATTTATTTCTTAGAATACATTCAACAATCCCTCCCCCTACCCCACCCCACCACCACCCTACGCCACAATTTCCTTTTTTATGTAAACGCAGACATGTTTATTTGTATGATAAAGTAAGCTTCACAAAATTCTAACGAGGTTTGAGTTGTTTTTTTTAACAACTTTTGCGGAAAGGAGGTTAGGGTGAGGGGGAAATAGCTTCAAAATACGTTTCTAAGTCGCTCAAAACTACTTATTCAGGGTTCAATTTTTCAAAACAAATTTCACCAGCGGGAGTGGGACACACCAATCGCACACCCTCCCCAGTGCGCATACCCAAAAGCGCTCCAGGTATGCCACTGAAAGGTTGTCAAACAGTAAAAAGAAATATAAAAAGATCGGACAGGGAAAGTAGCATTCAATGAGGACAGTCAACCACAAAACACAGAAACAAACACGCAAACAGACAAACAAGAAGGCAAAAAGCAATAATAAATACAAACGACATCACAAACACAAAAGGGTTGACAATAGGGCTACCGTCTTGGAACGGTCAGTGGCAAAGTAGGCCACTGGGGGTTTAAACCGGTTCTAGGGTGCACCAAACCTCACACTTACCCTACTGTCATCCCATTAAAACAGGACAGTGTAAATAAAGAAATCGCCGCCATGATCTAATCAACAAGGCAGCATCAATAGGCAATATAAGTAAAACACAAATATGCTCGTGTAAATATAATACAAAAAAACAATAGTCTAGAAAGACACAATGAAGGTACTCAATGGCTTGGCAGAAGCCAGAGCAGTAAGAGAATAAACCATTAAGGGCACAACAAGAAAGATCATAGACGAACATCAAACGCCACCGTCCCAATGGGCTTTAGGTAAGCGTCATCACAGGGTCCACAGCATGTCCGGTCATCGTACAATTAAAGAGGAAAGCATAGTGGCAAATTGTAAAAGGGTCCACCACCAAGCATGCAGTACGTGCAAAATTGTTAAAAGAACCTCTTTTAAAAAAAAAAAACTTGGGACCAATACGGAAGTAACTGGTTCTCAGCTAAAGTTTGACGAACGTTCAACCGCGCTGGAACCAATACCAGGCGTTTGCAATGTTTATAAATCGGCTTCTTTTTTTTTATTCCCGGGTACAGTCTGGCATTCAGCCAAGGAGATATCATTAAATAAATGATGTTGATGAACAATCATCAGTCTGGTGTAAGTATGGATATTAGTTGTTATAAGAACTATATCGATTACACATTATGACACAGTATACACACCGACAAGACAATCCTTCTGCATGCACAAATCGCAAATGTAGCCCATATATGATCATATATTGTGCAAGGTTTTGTGTCATCGATAATATTTCTGCTCCCGTTTCTGCCCATGTAAGCCATTCCTTTTAAAAGGGAACTTTATTTAAAATTGCAAGCACTACTATATATACTCCTAGGTACTTGTATGTCGGACTTCTACCCCCAAAATGGAAAACGCAAAGAATCGGTTCTGTAAGGAAATTAGTCGGCGATGACAGCGTAATAATCACCGTGTTTTTTGGTCTATGTGTGCCATGGGGATGTCGTCAACTGTTGGGTATGACAATTATCGTTGAGCAATCAGGGTCATAGCGTTTAGCTATAAACCGGTGCGCATAATCAATCAATGGATTGGTGCAAATGGATTACACGTAACATTTTGGTTACGCGTAATCTGACAGTTAATCATATTGAATATTTTGACCAATTGGATCGCGATATGTTTGGCCTTAAAATAGAGTTCCACTTAAATACTAATATAGGTAATACCGGGACGAATTTCAATTTTATTTCGAGCCCTTGCAAGTGTATACCCTTCATACGTTCACGTTGACATTTATATATAAAACTGTCGAAGGATGATGAGCAGCTTTTCAGATATCGGCAACATGTCAATACTACACGTGCAGTTACATCTGAAACAATGTACAAATCCCTTCACATAGATTATTCTATAGGTTGCCTGTAAAGGTACAAGCCCCCTTCGCATAGATTTAGATTCTACCATCGGTTGCCTGTGAAAGTACGACATCCTTTCACATAGATTTAGATTCTACAATAGGTTGCCTGTGAATGAATTGAATTGAACTGAATTGGATTTATAGTCGCACCAACAGCTAAGGTCATATGGCGACTTTCCAGCTTCCACTGGTGGAGGAAGACCCCAGGTGCCCCTCCTGGCAATTTTCGTGCACGGGCGGGCACCTGGGTAGAACCACCGACGTTCCGCAAGCCAGCTGGATAGCTTCCTCACATAAAGATTCCTAGGCCCCTGAGGGATCGAACCTACAGCAGTGAGGGGTAAGTGATTGCAAGTCAGAGACTCTAACCACTCGGCCACGGACGCCCCTCTGTGAATGAACAAAACCCCTTCACATAAATTTAGATTCTACTATCGGCTGTCTGTGACTATTCAAGTCACGTTCACATAGTGTTATGCTATCGGTTTCCTGTGCAGGTAAAGTACCAAGACATGGTATTTTCAGTTAGTAGTTAAGAATTTGTTTGTTTGTGTCGTATTAAGCTACATATATAAACGCCTGTATATACCGCTACATTCATTGTGTCGTGTAGGACACTGGATCGAATGATCAGGAATTTGCTCAATATACAAGCAGCTATAAAACTTCAACAAACAACTGGTTACCTATCAAGAGCTTACTTGGTCCACTTACCGATTATCTGATTTAATTGTTTTGGGTGCTTGTTTTAAGTTTGCTCTCCTCATTTTCATACACAATTTATGTAGTACATCAATTATATATCAAACAAAACATAAATAACAAAAATCTTGAAATAAATACTGTACAGCTAAAACACAACGTGCCGTGACACAAGCAAAATTATAAAAAAATAATAATTATATTTTACACATAACTCAAGTTTGCCTTACAACTGTCAGAATATCTTAATTTACCCGAATCGTATTTTATTTAGGTACGTGACAAGAATCTTTTATTAAGGTATTAAGGATCTGAGAGAGAGAGAGAGAGATTTCAACTTGTGCATGAACATCTTGACAAGAATAATTATATTAAGTATTAAGGATCTGTCAATCGTAACTATTTCCTATTTATGTAGAGATAATTAAGTAGCTGTATCATTGTTTGGCTCCAGTGGGTCAATCACTCGGCTATATTCACCATTATCTTGAGCTGATATTCTTAGCCATTGTTTTAACATCCACTCGAGGTGGTATAATTGATTTTATATATATGATATATTAAATTAACAATCAACTAGGTGGAATCTTGTCAGTTGCGTTAAGAGTCACGTAATACATACTTATATATACGTCAGAGAATTACCAAAACACATCACTGATACCATTTTGCTGCGCTATTTATGTTCAAGTAAAGAAGCGAGTCCACCAAGCGTTCTGAAACACCCCACCCACTAATTATAAACTTATATAGACATATCCCGGCTAGGAAAGCTGTGTGACCATAATGCTTATTATAAATGAATAAAATAGTGTGTTCTGCATTTACATACAAATATATACGTATTGTTTTCTACGGGCTATTTACTGATACATAGCAAGGATTTATCCATAAATTATGGATAAATCCTTGTACATAAAGAATAGTGAATGGGTATTTTCTTATCACGTCCTATATCAGCCCTGAGACGCCATATCGAGGACCTGATATAGGGTGTGATATGAAAATATACTTTTTTATTCTATTTATGATATACTAATGTCAACTTCAGCTCACTCCTACGCTGTAGAGGGAGAAAAAAAAAGTTTTTATTAATAGATCTAGTCCATTCTGGATGATGCTTATGTCTGTCGCTTAAGTGGTACATAGCATTTGTTTGTTTTTTCGAAATCGTATCAATAGAAAATGAACTCCATTGAATTTGAAATTTTCTAATCAAGAAAATGAATTGTTATAAGTGGTTATTTCATCCACGGATAATGACTCTTTAGCCAATAATCTGCCGCGAAAACAGGATGGAAGTAACTAATGAAACGCAGAGGACAAACCATACGCGTGGCAAATCGTTTACAATAACAGGATAAAAGTAACTAATGAAACGCAGAGGACAAACCATACGCGTGGCAAATCGTTTACAATCGTAACTAACTTAAACATTGTACATTAAACATTGATGACAGAATTGATACTTATTATTATATTATATAATTATATTCAAACATCAGTCAATGGGTAATTTCTATAACTAGCATTAAATATCGAATGTGTTTGTCAAAACTGCTGATAATATGGCCCAATGGCACGTTTATCGATGCAATATGTCAGTTTATCGATGCAATATGTGATACCTGCGTGTTCTATAAACATAATAGTGTCGAGCTGACAGCGTATCACCCTGGAAGATTCAAAGAATTTGTTCACTTATTGTTATTTCGTCCGATGTGGGGTTGGGGATCAATAATTGCCATGCTGGTTGTTCTACTTCATTTCATGGTAAATTATCGAGACAGATGATTATTATTGCGCTCTCTGGCATGATAAATTACCGTACCGAGACAGATGTTTATTACTGCGCTCCCTGGCATGGTAAATTGACGTACCGAGACGGATGTTTATTACTGCGCCCCCTGGCACGGTACATTGCCATACTGGGACGGGTGTTTATTACTGCGCTCCATGGCACGGTAAATTATCGTACCGAGACGGATGTTTATTACTGCGCTCCCTGGCACGGTAAATTACCATACCGAGACGGATGTTTATTTCTGCGCTTCCTGGCATGGTAAATTACCATACCGAGACAGAGCATTATTACTTCGCTCCCTGGCATGGTAAATTACCATTCCGAGATATATATTTCATGTACGCATGTCTACTAGCATTCAGGCGAGGGTTGGCGATAGGAAACTATGTATGATAACCTTTGACACGATGAGTAGACGGGTTTTTTGGTCTAGTCCTGGCCTAGAAATCACCAACCATTCTTGAAACTATTCTTAGATTTGAGGTCAAGTACTGAAAATTCGTTCACAAATATTTCTATAAGTTTTAAGGACCTTCAAAGATAAACAATCGTAAGAAGTTGCTATTTATTAGTATGCATCATATTTATACACATCAGCTTGTTATGAACGTTTATTCTGTAAACTTATAGAAATATTTGTGATTGAAATTTGCATACTTGAGCTTACTAAGAATATTTTCAAGAATGGTTGTTGAATTCAAGACCTGGTGTCGCAGATTAATAATATAATATCGGAACGCTCATATAACGTCAAGCCAGAATTTCTTTTAAACATGATACTTATATAAGGACGACTTGTTTTAAAAGAGCTACGTAAAGAACATATGAGTCACTTGTAAATATGGACTGGCCTGCCTCAGTTGACAGCACGGTGGATTTGAAAATCCGAAGGACCCGGTTCAAGCCTCACCTGTGTTTCTTCGGTGTGATTGTGGGACACTTTCCTTAGTTTGTCGGATGGGGAAGTAACCCGGGCGGTTTCGTGTATAGTTAAAGAACCACTGGAATCTGTTCGTTAGTAAAAGTAGAGCAGGTTTCCGGATTTTGTGTAACCCCCACCCACTCCGCCATCTCTCTTTCTCTCTGGGTCGGCTCTAAATAACCTATAATGTCTCGATAAACCACAACCTTTAATTCAATACATACCCCGCGTTTTGTTATTACCAGTTTAACCTTGCCAGCCTTGATGACTGGAGACAGTTGTCAATAATCGTTGTATCGTGTTATTGATTTCTTTTTAAAATTTCTTTTATGTTGACATATCATGTATATTATTATTTTATGTATTTTAATGCAATCGATAAAGCCGTATTATATCTTTTACTAGATAAGTTTTCACTCGAGATTTCATTAGAGGTGGTTGAGGTCGATTTGGCGAGGCTCGAGCTACGCCATGTATTGGACTCGTATCGGATAAATACTTTGTTATCTGCACTGACGTTGTTGGACGACTATGCGCTCATGAGTTCATTTTTATGAGTCCATCGGCATTCTTTGACAAAGATTACTGCCGAGTGTGTTTATGCCACTCATCGGGGTGGAGCATCAACACTCTACTGGGAGGAGTTTACATTTGTTTACCTTTCTAATCCGAGCCCCAACCCTAAAATAACCCTAACCTTTGGAATTTATTCTCGAACTACTTTTAGTCCAGTCCTTCGTTTGAGACTTTAAAACCAAGGATGCCCAGTGCAATACATCAGGATAAATAAACGCACTTATCGCATGCCTGAATGTACTTTCTATTGTCCTAATTCCTATGATATATTCAATACAGGAAAACGAATGTATGAATAAATGAATGAATGGCGTTTTACGGCACGAAAACTGATGAAAGAATGAAGTATTAATTAAAAAAGAATGTAAATATATAAAGATAAATATAAACTATATATGTAAATCAACAAATGCACGTCAACGGGTATATAAATACGTAAATAAAACGAAAGTGTACTGATATTTCGTTCAACGGCACACTTTTCAAAATGTGTGCCGTTATACCAGATATCATACTAGGGGCGTGGCTAGCGATAAAACAGTTATAGAATATCCAACTTGGTGTTACACGCATATAGCATGAAATATATCTCGGCGTAATACTCGTAACACCTTGTTGGACATTCTATAACTAAAACATATTTTTGTTGAGTTTATATAACTATCTAGATCTGGTAGATAAATCTAGATATGTTAGTGCATATGATTAACAGCTGTTTGGGGATACTGTTTTGTGTTATTGTTGGGCAATATATTTGTTTGTTGGGGCCAAACGGAAATAGCCAAAATACCAGGTTTTGAACTGAATGGGAATCAGAACTCCAGTAATCATCTTCATGATTTGTGTGTGGCTCAACACCATTCCCAATTCCAACCTGGTATGTTGTTTAAGGAGGGAGGCAATGGTTATTTATTTGTATATTTTTTTTTTATCTGCTATTGTGAAATAATATTAAATGTTGTCTGTTATTTGTTCATTTATTTAATGTTATCTGTTATTGTCGAAATGTATTCTTTGTTATCTGTTTAATATTGAGAATATTTATTTACTTTAATCTGTATCGAATGTCGTGGGGATTAATCCCGCATCTCATCCTCCCTCCACCCACCCACCCTGTCACCCCCGTAAAATGTCAAATTTGTGATTGTTATCTGTTATATCCATCAGAGTGAAGCATTATAACGGATAGGATTGCATCTATATTTATATCAACACAATTGTATCCGCAGCTGATTAATTTGTCCGTACTTTGGCGGAATTACGTCACGACATATACACAAGTATAAGAACCAGGTACTTTAACTATTGATTCTGTTAAGTCTAGTGTCGATATTGTCAATGACGGTATGGTTTTGTTCACTACATTCCCATTTTATCCAAGCAACAAAGTATCCACTTTTTATAAGAATAAAAAATAAATAAAAAAATAAAAATGGTTCGAGTCCATCTTACTTTATTACTACAAATTTACTGATGTTGCTCTACAAAGCTCAATAAATGGATTTTCAGTACTTTGTAATATAAACAAGAGGTCAATGACCTTGAATCCCTACTGATATGTTTTGATAGCTAGATCAGCATTCCTGTGAAGTTTTATGAAAATCTGTCAAGTAGTTTCAGAGAAGTTGTTACAAGTTTATATATATATATATAACTGTAGGTAAACAAAGATGGCCACTGGCAACCATGTCTAATGTCGAATCAAAATAATTTTAAATGCATTTATAGACAACAAGTTTTATATATAACTCTAGGTAAACAAAGATGGCCACTGGCAACCATGTTTAATGCCGAATCAAAAAAGTGTTCAACAAGGACCAACACCATGTCATGCTGATCATTTTAGAAAAGTCCCGTATCAATATCACTTACAGTTTTCAAGTAGTCGCTATAATTTGTTTTTTAAAATATATATTTATAACCATGGCGGCCATCTTGAATTTATGGCCGACCTGAGAGTTTGCTAGGATCAATTAGACATCAAGAGCAACATCCCTATGAAGTTTCATGAAAATCCGTCAAGTAGTTTTAGAGAAGTAGTCGCTACAATTTTTTACTCTATAACTCTATGTAAACAAAGATGTCTGCTGGCAGCCATGTTTAACGTCGAATCGAAACAGTTTTCGACAAGGACCAACATCATGTCATGCTGATCATTTTAGAAAGTGTCCCATATCAATATCACTAATAGTTTTCAAGATGTAATCGCTACAAACTCGTTGTTTAAAAATCTATTTTTAGCCGTGGCAGCCATCTTGAATTTCTGGCCGACATGAAATTTTGCTAGGATCAATTAGACATCAAGAGCAACATTCATGTGAAGTTTCATGAACATCTTTACGTTAAGTAGTTTCAGAGGAGTAGTCGCTACAAGTTTTTACTATACTCGGTAAAAAAAGTTTTGGACCAGGGTATATAAAGTCATATAAAAATGAAACTAGTGGACATAATTTAAGTATCTTTTTTAGTAACCAAGGTCTACCATACCCGGTTAATTGGGTACCAGAAACATTAAATTCCAAACAAGATTTGATTTTAAAAATAATATCGCGAACCCACAAAGGGTCTGTAAAAAATGTTGCAAAGTCCATAAAACGTAACACTTACGGACACATTCGAGTAACCAATAAAAAGAATTTTTTTCGCAAACTTTCATTGCAAACGATAATTATTGTTGATTGTTGATCTATTGTGAATTATCAACTGAGATAATAAGGGTTATGGTCGAATGTCAAGGTTCAGCGATCATTGTACGGGTTCGAACAATGCCATGGTCCAAAACTTTTTTTACAGAGTATATATAACTCTATGTAAACAAAGATGGCCGCTGTCAGCCATGTTTAACATCGAATCAAAAAATAAAATCGACAAGGACCAACATCACGTCATGCTGATCATTTTAGAAAAAGTCCCATATCAATATCACTTATAGTTTTTAAGAAGTAGTCGCTACAAACTTGTTTTTTAAAACTCTATATTTAGCTTTGGTGGCTATCTTGGATTTCACATCAACGTGAATATTTGCTAGGATTAACTAGACATCATGGGCAACATTTCTGTAAAGTTTCATGATAACCCATCCAGTAGTTTCAGAGGAGTAGTCGCCGCAAAAAAAAGTTTACGGACAGACAGACAGACGGACGGACGACGGACACCGCACCACGGCATAAGCTCTGCTGATCTTTGATCAGTAGAGCTAAAAAGGGGTCTGGAATCCGGTTTGAATGTTAAGGTTGATGATATTGCCGAAATCCTTCCACACCCGACGCAGCGAGAAGTTCGGGTATGTATACCTGTTATTCAGAGCCGTTTCCAGTGCAAGAAAATTAAAGCAAAATAGGTAGTTGCTACTATAAAAAGAAACCTGACTAGATCGGCATGGTATCCGTATCTTTGGTGAGTTTTATGCATGTCATAATAAAGTGTATTCATTTGAAATACGGCGGTTGTTTAGGTAGGCATTGCGTTATTTATTCAGAAGTATGGCCGAAAAATGCGAACCGTGGCCGTGGCGCATACATGATATCAGGTTATGATGTCCAATGGCTACGATGTCAGACTGCGAGGTCCAGTGGCTATGATGTCAGCTTATGATGTCCAATGGCTAAGATGTCAGATTATGGTGTCCAATATCTATGATGTCAAAAGGCAATGATGTCAGCTTATGATGTCCCAAGGCTGCGATTTCAGATTATGATGTCCAATGGCAATGATGTCAGCTTATGATGACTGTCAAATGGTTATTGGCGGTGCGAATGCACCGTCAGTGGTATGAGGGGAGATTTCAATGGCATTCTAGGAATGTGACAAGCCTAACAGCACTATGCAACACTACGCTAGAAGAAGTAGTCTCTCATGCATGCCTTTAATTTGATGCCCTAAATAAGAAACAATGTTCAGAATAAAGGCAAGTTATTATTTATTTAGGTCATACATACCTATTTATCAAAATTTCACTAAGTCAACTTTTTATCATCTGTTTAAAAGGTTATAACTCTGGTTATAATCATGCTACAAGCGCAGACGGTAAAGTGTATCATGTTACTGAAAATAGAACACTGGCTCGCTGAAGGGCATAATATATTATATAGAGTGGAGTCTTGGTGTGGAGTCTTGGAGTGGAGTGAATAATTGGAGTGACCTTGGAGTCACATTTTGGGAATCTACGGAAGCTAATTCGGGCCATATGAGTTAGCTAAAATATGTTTAAATATGAAACTGGTAATGAATATCAATCATCTGAAACATCACTGAATGTAAAAAAAACAACCATGGAAGTTACATTTACAGCACTTCCATTTCCCATTCATTCCAACACTTACAAAAAGCACCGCCGACCAGTGCCTTCAGCACTTTGATTGTAGTATGCCAGCACAATGCTGTATGAAGTATACAGAGTATCAGGTTACATGTATCACTGGATGAAGTATTTCACTGGTTATATGATATTATAGAGGGAGAGAGGGCTAGGTTGTGAGCTTGATTATCTACTGGGACTTGTTATTCTATTTTATCCACACACTACAATTATGATGTCAGATTCTAATGCCCAATGCCCAATGCCCTCGCTCTAGGGCGGCTCAAACATCTATAATATGTTGATGCGCCGGTAAACAACAAAATCAATTCTTCTTAAAAAATTACATTTCAGAAACATAACCATATTTGTACCGATCTAGTGCTTTGATTCATTGTGAATGGTGGCTGGGGATATCGTCCTGGCCAGACCACTCATGTGCATACAGCCAGTGAAAAATTATATAAATAATACAGGTGAATTAATAAACAAAAAGATATTTAATCGATAGGAACTGCGGACTTGTCGTAGCTTTTATGGCTTCTTTTCGTCATTAAAAAGTCAAATACCGGCAATATGAAGAGTTTAGATCGGCGTTATTACCTGTAATACTTGATTTTAAAGGGAACTTTTCTCCGTTTTACTTTTGTTAAGCTATTATTGTATGAAAAGTCCACATATCAATCAAAACATGTAATAATTCATAAACTAAAGAAAAGCGATTCCCTCATATACGTTTTATATTGGTGTTTTCGCTTGTTGAACCCATATGAAGTGATATGGTTTATAGAACCGATTACCAACAATAAACATTTAGTACAGATAAAAACAGCAACGTAGCCTACTAATACGATATAGGGCGAGCAATTATAATATTAAAGTAAAACGCGAGGAAGGTCGTGCTTTATATTCACTCTCTCGTATCGAAGTAAAAGACACGATTATTTAAGTCGGAAAGAACGTTTAAGGTGGATTTAGTTACATGACTGTACTTTTAATCCTGTTGTATAATTTTAATTTTCAATGTTTTACTTTACTGTTTTGTACCTGGGATTTGGTTGGATCAAGGGTCCAATGCGTTTTGATCGTAGAGACTTTATTTGTACATATCGTGCCAAATGTAAAAATTCTATTGGCTAACCACTTTGTTAATATCTGTGAAACCCGCGGTTTTATACCCATTATTAAATGTTTTTGGTGGAAACGTCTCTTACTTATCTGTTTACTGTTCAAAAAGAGAGAAAGACTGCGAGTCTGTGAGTAGCTCTGAATAAACTGAGAAGAATGAATGCACAGTTCTACTGTTGACTCCACTGCGTCACTAATATCAGTTTATTTATAAAAGATAACACTGAAGGGGCAGGACATAAGACGGACGAGCCCTTGTATCGGAATCTGTCCACATAAGGATCGGGTTGGGGGTGGGGTGGTGTTGTTGCAACTTTAGCAGTAGCATTCCACTATCTGACTATCTTTCACATTATGCAAGAGTGTGCAAGAGTGTGTACGTGATGTGAGGAGGGGTGGGAGGGGGGTGGGGGTGGGGTGGTTGTTGCAATTTTAGCAGTAGCATTCCACTATCCCACTATCTTTCACATTATGCAAGAGTGTGCAAGAGTGTGTACGTGATGTGAGATGTACTATATTGAGTGTGATTGTCACAACATTAGTAGTAGTATAATACTATTCCACTATCATTCACATTCTGCAGAAGTGTGTGGTATGAGATTTGCTCGATGCTAAATATTGCGATTGAGTAGCTTTCCGCCATCTTTCACGTTCCGCGGAAGTGTGTGATGTGATATATATATACTCAGTCTATAGCAGTATTTCACAAGCTCACACATTCTGTCATAGTAAAATCTGCTCACACATTCTGTCATAGTAAAATCTGTCATTGTAAAATCTACTTCCAAAACGATCAGGTTCTGGTGAGGTTTTTGTGCCGACAAGTATCATGTTACAGTGCAATAGCTGAAGTATATATATACAATAATTTAACACATATCACCTCTATTCCTTTTATAAAGCTTGTATCTTATGACGTCATTATCTTTAAGTCATTAACAGTAGTTTTAATAGTGTATATTCTTAAACTCAATATACTGATTATTTTAATATATGTACCCATCATTTTAAAACAATTTTTGTTTGTTTTAATGCTTTTATTAAACTGGTATTAATCATATTAAGCATATTAATCGGTTAAATAAACTTTAATCAATATATCGCAAATATTAAAAATTTTAGAAAAAATCCGTTTCTAGGCATGTTTTAGTATTTTTTTTGTACCATTGTATTAATCACGTTTGTATATATATACTGTAAAAATGTTCTGTTTTGTTTGAGGACCATATGTTAGACTGGCAACTAGTCAAATATGTATTCCTCTTGAAATAAACATATTATTTTTATTATTATGTCTTGATGTAATTGAGCGTGGAAAATCACTTTACATCATCGGTAAATTAAATTTAAAAGCTGATCAACAATTTCAAGTGATATATGTTTCATATTACGTTTCTCAGGAATAATAAATGTTAAATGTTTGGCTAGACATTTCATTTAAATTAATTAGTTATACCGTTCTGTGTCGCCGTTAAACATTCCCACACAGTTAAACACCAGCAAAATGGAAACAAATCATTAGAGTATTATCGCGATCGTACTGTGTAGTGTCAGTTACATACTCATGGAGAATTACAACTGCTCATTGTCAGATCTTCATTAATATGAACACATTAAACATAAACCGCCAGAGATAAAATGTAAATCGATATTCATGTATGTATTTTGATATGTGATTAGTTTTATATGAACATTTATATATTTAGATACTATTTATCACGTTTTTAGAGCAGGACGGCGATGATATTCGAGTAAAAGATAAATGTTAACCGGGATCCGAGTGAAAGATAAATGATCAAACTGTTCTAAGATTGATAACATTGTCTAAGTCCTATTGTCAGCCGTGTGTGTTTGTGATGTATTATCTTGCCTATTATTAATCTTTATATACAGTTGTTTTTTGTTTCTTTGTGTGTTTGTGGTTGACAGTCGTCCTTGAATGCTACATTTCCTGTTCTATTTTTTATATCTACATGTATTCATAATAAACCGCTGTACTAATAATTTTCTCTGGAACAAAGATATATCATGTGTCAAAAACGCACTCACACGGGTTCTGTTGATTGAACTTCTCGTGTATATGGCTACTGTTGATTGAACTTCTCGTGTATATGGCTACTGTTGATTGAACTTCTCGTGTATATGGCTACTGTTGATTGAACTTCTCGTGTATATGGCTACTGTTGATTGAACTTCTCGTGTATATGGCTACTGTTGATTGAACTTCTCGTGTATATGGCTACTGTTGATTGAACTTCTCGTGTATATGGCTACTGTTGATTGAACTTCTCGTGTATATGGCTACTGTTGATTGAACTTCTCGTGTATATGGCTACTGTTGATTGAACTTCTCGTGTATATGGCTACTGTTGATTGAACTTCTCGTGTATATGGCTAATATTTATTTATTTTTGATTATGAATCTCCTACTTCAGTTGCTCATATCGTACACCTCCACATGTCTCTAAACAATATTTGGCAATATATAGCTATATCATTCTAAGCAGAAACTTTTTTATACATCTTGTTCGACTACATATGCGCGTAAAACAAATGACGTCGTCGAGATTTTACGATCACTAATTCTATTACGGCTTGCAATGTCACGCTATATAATGCAGATTTATTTTGCTAAACGAAAATGTTTTCTGTCGCAAGTATAATTTGTGTTAATAATAAAAGTCAACGAACGAGGTCGACAAGCGAACAGTGTGCGGATTGTTTTCTTCTTTTGTGAACGACCTATACATGTAGCTTACACTTTATGCGTCTGTTGTCATGGTTTGGTATGCTCTAAAAAGCTGGCTAAGAGATTTCTTCGATTGAAAGAAACATTTAAATTCTGATCTAAAATGACTGTATCATTTGTGAATCCTGTGTTTGTAAAAAGGTCTTCTGATCAATGAATTATTTTATAGTATACCCCTGCCAATTCTCAAGGTTCCAACTTCTTAAAATATGTTTTCAAAAACTGTTTATTATGCAAGAACTGATCGAAGTTTATGCTGTTAGTTCTCCATACTGCGGTATTAACCTGTAATAAGCAAGATTCAGAGACATGTAAAACACCCTGTTATTGCCCCATGCATGGGAATAACATGTAAAACAACAAGAATAACATGTAAAACACCCTGTTATTGTCCCATGCATGGGAATAACATGTAAAACAACAAGAATAACATGTAAAACACCCTGTTATTGTCCCATGCATGGGAATAACGTGTAAAACAACGAGAATAACATGTAAAACACACTGTTATTGTCCCATGCATGGGAATAACGTGTAAAACAACGAGAGTAACATGTAAAACACACTGTTATTGTCCCATGCATGGGAATAACGTGTAAAACAACGAGAATAACATGTAAAACACCCTGTTATTGCCCCATGCATGGGAATAACGTGTAAAACAACGAGAGTAACATGTAAAACACACTGTTATTGTCCCATGCATGGGAATAACATGTAAAACAACAAGAATAACATGTAAAACACCCTGTTATTGTCCCATGCATGGGAATAACGTGTAAAACAACGAGAATAACATGTAAAACACCCTGTTATTGCCCCATGCATGGGAATAACGTGTAAAACAACGAGAGTAACATGTAAAACACACTGTTATTGTCCCATGCATGGGAATAACATGTAAAACAACAAGAATAACATGTAAAACACCCTGTTATTGTCCCATGCATGGGAATAACATGTAACACAACGAGAGTAACATGTAAAACACCCTGTTATTGCCCCATGCATGGGAATAACGTGTAAAACAACGAGAGTAACATGTAAAACACACTGTTATTGTCCCATGCATGGGAATAACATGTAAAACAACGAGAATAACATGTAAAACACACTGTTATTGTCCCATGCATGGGAATAACGTGTAAAACAACGAGAATAACATGTAAAACACACTGTTATTGTCCCATGCATGGGAATAACGTGTAAAACAACGAGAGTAACATGTAAAACACACTGTTTAATGCATTGTCCCATGTATGGGAATAACGTGTAAAACAACGAGAGTAACATGTAAAACACACTGTTTAATACATTGTCCCATGCATGGGAATAACATGTAAAACAACGAGAGTAACATGTAAAACACACTGTTTAATACATTGTCCCATGCATGGGAATAACATGTAAAACAACGATAATAACATGTAAAACACACTGTTTAATGCATTGTCCCATGCATGGGAATAACAAGTAAAACAACGAGAATAACATGTAAAACATATTGTTTAATACATTGTCCCATGCATGGGAATAACATGTAACAAGCACGATTCAGAGGCATGTAAAACACCCTGTTGAATGCATTGTCCCATGCATGGGAATAACATGTAACAAGCACGATTCAGAGGCATGTAAAACACCCTGTTGAATGCATTGTCCCATGCATGGGAATACCATGTAACAAGCACGATTCAGAGGCATGTAAAACAGCCTGTTTAATACATTGTCCCATGCACGAGAATACACTTAAAGACAACAGGTTGTCTCATAACTTTGTCAGAGGAGACGAAAGATGAAATCAAATGGGGTTTAACACCTCGTATTGGGATATATTGGGACAGCAACCTCAGTGAGAGACGAGATGAAGGATGAAGATTCTTATCAGCCATGCCTCCGCTATAGGGAGTTGTCAGATGAAGAACAGATGTGTTTTTCAGTTACTGTCAAAACAATAACTCTTATATCAACGAATGAAAGGCTTTTTACTTTTATATGGGCAGCCAAGTGATAGACATTCATAAACTGTCTGGTCTGTGAAGATACTGTGATTAAAATATGTAAGTATTCAAGTTACAAAAACGTTACTTATTAAGCGTCTCGCATTTCAAAAATGATAATAAGTATACTCATTACACGTGTATTTGTACACGTGTAAAACGCTATGCGTTTCGTTCGAAGCCTTATTGTGTTATATAGTGAACATGTCATAAAGGTGGTATTGTCTATGTGATCGATATTGTTAATATCAGACACACCGATTGTTTTGGAAATTATTGTAAAAATGGTTGGCAATAGTTCGAGGGGTTATGGCCAGAACGTCGTAAGTGCATATTTTCTGAGAAAATGACGAAACATATGTATTTTGAATATACATAGTTTTAATACACGTAAAGGTACAAGGATGAAACTTGGAATAATGAAAATATATACTTTAAGAAATATACATATGGAGGAAGAATAGACCCTGCTAGGGGTTTTAAATTCAGGAAGTCAAAATGTTTCATTGGAACAACGGTATATGGGTTCTTTCTTCGCGCCAGTCAGACAAGTGTGTCTCATTGACTAGGGACGTATACCGGTGTGCACTTTTTGGCCTTCTCGATGACAGCATGAATGGAATCACACTCCATTTGGGTGTGACCCAATTCAAGAAACGTTTGGTCAATTGTTTCAATGTTATTTATTTACAGCATGTAATAAAGCTGACGCAGTAAATCTATTTCTGTTTTGTCCTGTGCAACAGCCTGAATAAAGGCAAACATGTGTTGTAATGATAGGAAATGACTTGATATATGTTAACAAGCATGTTGCTATTTCGCAACCTTCCCTTTCATTCCATAGATAGCAAGTGGCATTTGAATCTTTCAATGAATAGAATGAAAATTTACAACAGCTTAATTTTCTCTTGTAATATACCTGGCTAACTAATGAACAGGAATTGGAAGCATTGCTTCCAGATCAAAAGTGGCCACATGATATGACCTTTCGAGTTTTGACAATTGTTTATCTTTTTCTTTTTCTTCATGTGCTCTAAAGTTCCTGCTACAATGTTCATCATAATGTTGACTGATTTCATCTGTCAACTCTCCAGAAGTCTCCCCCTCTTTGAAAACTGCACAATAATTATATTCATCACAAAGCATTAGATATGAATCGTGCACGTTTCTCTTCAGTGACATTGACACATACAAAATAGTGTTTTCGCTCATATATCTTAGACCCCAGTAGGATTCGAAAATAATTTGTCTATCCTCGTTTGAAAACTTCTCATAACATTTATATCTGCATTTGCAATTACTGACTTGCAGTTGTTTAGCCT
>JAWPHD010023579.1:0-21742 GCA_037043455.1 Cyrtodaria siliqua | reverse complement strand
AGTATTTTTAAATAATACCAATAATATACAGACGGTAAATGATCTACCTTATGTAAAGGCACAGTATTACGTCCCGTTCATGTATCTACATCCATTAGAGTTTTTCCTGTACTATAGAAAACCATTAACGACAGATATCCGTCGCAATGTTAAAAATTCAATGTCATTATCTACACTGCCTGTCAATATATCATAAGCAGATAATTTCACTAGTGAAACACGGTAGGACAATATATAATTTTAAAAAACAACAAATTGAATGAGGGTCTTCTGATGGTAAAGGGGGGAAGAACAAGTTCATACTCTAGAGAATATTTAGAGATCATCTGATATGCACCATGTTCTTGTTGGAAAGACGTCAGTTCACGACATAGCATGAAAACAGGTTCCAAAAGTAAAATAAAATTGATTTCCGAGATGAATCGATACGAGATATTTATATGGTTAATACAATATAATTTTGATATTAATTCGAATTCAATTCTATTTTTGATATAATTTATTTAATGTATAAACATGATGTTGGAAACAAATAGGAGGTATACTAATAATAGTATATTCTAATAATAAGCTAAAGGAGTTCTAACTTGTAATGTTATTGATTTCAAGAGAGTATTTCATTGTATACATAGCACTGTTTGTCATAAGATATTAAAACGTAATTGTTTTCAGAACCCGTTCCATCAAGTAGGCATACTTACTAAATTACCGTGAGAGATTTTATTACACTAATTTTCATGTCAAATAAGATATGCAGTAAATCTATAGCATCGTGTTATTAAAAGGTGCATTGTACATTTTTAAAGGACGTTGCAAAACCCCGCGTTATTCGTAATTTTGGGATGACCTGGGGGTAAAAACAAAATTATCACCGTTTGGACTCAGATTCTCGTTGATTAGAAATCCAGTTAGTAAGAATTAAGCTAATTTAATGTAATAGTGCTTAAGGAATAGTTAAGGACATATCCTACAGTTGTTTATGCATCGTTTCGCGCATGCCTTTCTAAGAGCGACTATGTACACAGATAATATACTTTTTCCAAACGTTTATATATCTTTACTAGTTTTAATTAGTATGAACCTAATTAACTGATTAGATAATGAGTTATGTGTTTGATACACTAAAAATCATATATACTTCCAGTATTTTGATACAGACCACAGGGATTTATTGGTTTAGCCACAGGCGCCACCTAAAGGAGAGAGAGAAGAGGGATAGAGAGAAGAAGATAATTGTGTTGTAGTATATTTATATATAAAATACAAGGCTGAAGCTAATTTCACACTCGTTTTTTTCGGAATTTGTTTTTACCTCTTTAATGGTCCGTGCGTAAATGTCACTCAGCAATTGGATCAGGTTATACATTCTATTTCTTCGTTCTTCTGCAACATAGTTTACCAAAATATGCTCTACTGACTTGGAAATCCATCAACTATTACAAAAAATCCCAGACAAGATGGAGGTCTTGTCACGAAAAGACAATATTTACGAATCCGTCTCGCAACACTCACGCTCAAGTTACGGAGTGCTTGACCTGCTTCGCTTACGCATTGATATAAATACAAGCTATACTTTTACGAAAAATGTTTTGTACCTAAACTTTAATTTTTTATAAAAGCTGAATGTAAATAAATATCTTACAACACTTTCATATCAATATTCCGATATTTGTTCAATTTATAAAATGTTACATTGAATTGTAAATGTAAACAAACTACGAGAAACAACGGGTCAATGACTCCGTAACATGTCGCGTGAGTGTCGCGTGACGGATTTGTAAACAATTGTCTTTTTTGTGCAGACCCTCCTTCTTGTTTAGGGGGATTTTTTAGTAATTGTTGTTGGCTTTTTAAAGTCAATAGAGCATATTTTGGTAAACAATGTTGCTGAAACGAAGAAAAATGTAATGTATACCTGATCCAATCGCTACTGAGTGTCATTCACGCTTGGACATTAAAAGAGGTAAAACACAATTCCGAAAAAAAACCAGTGTGAAATTAGCTCTCAGCCTTGCTATTTATATATACATATACTACAACACACAAGTTTTTCTTCTCTCTATCCCTCTTCTTTCTCTCTTGTATGTGGCGTGGTGTGGGGTGAGGGCTGTGGGTTTAGCTGATATAGCTTTTTTCATACTTAACGCAAATGTCTGCCTGAAAGGTAAGAACTAACATAAAACATTAAAATACTACTGACTTGATAACTGTATAATATTTAGTATTAAGTCTATCGCTGGATTGTCGAAATGTCGATTTTAGTAGTTTTATATATTCTTGTACTGATTGTATATTTCTTGTGTTACAGGCTCTCATAGTATGTATCATAAAACTCGGGAAATAATTATTTAAAGAACACTATGGTTTGTTTAATATGACCCAGTTCGACAGTTATATCTAATTTATCCTGTCACTAATTTTATCAATCACAGACTCGTTTCAAACATTAAGTCACTTTAATTTTCATATTAATATGAATATATCCTAACTATTATTGTGTTCCCATTTTCACACTGTTATGTTTCTTCCCCTCTACACGTTTCTCATGATCAAGCTTCCATTGACCATACCATAATCAATCTACTTCAAATGCAACCATATAATAGTTATTTAATATTCAAACATTTCGTGAGTGCCCTCATTGCAAAAAACCTGACTAAGGACATAACCTGAAACAATAACAATTAAGGTATACAATATTAAGATCAGGTCAGGCCAGGCCAATGAGTCCAGGCTAGTTTGGCCAAGACATGTTTCAGTGGTATGCCAGCAGATCGGTGTTATTGAGTCTGCTGTAAGCCGTTTAATGGTCGCAAATATTGTTTAAAAGCACTCCGCTTACCGTTTTTTAATAAACACAACTTAAAAACCATTAACGAGATATATCCGTCGCAATGTTAAAAATTCCAATGGCATTAACTTTACACAGCAGATATTTTACTAGAGAACACACGGTTAGACAAAATATAATTTTAAAACACAACGAGGTCAAACAAGATCATACTCTAGAAGATTATTAGAGATCATCTGATATGCAACCATGTTCTTTGAAAGACGTCGGTAGAGAACGGTAGAAACTATCGTGATATCACGACATAGTATGAAAACAGTTTTCCAAAAGTAAATAAAATTAGTTTCCCAAGTTGTGATCGATACGATATATTAAATGGTTAGACATATATTATTGGAATTAATTCGAATTCAATTCAATTTTTGAATATAATTTATTTAATGTATGAACATGATGTAGTAAACAAATAGGAGGTATACTAATAATAGTATATACTAATAATAAGCTACGAGTTCTAACTTGTAATGTTGTTGTTACAAGAGAGAGATTTCATTGTATACAAAGCACTATTTGTCATAAGGTTAAACCAAATCTTACAATTAGATTTATAAGAAAAATATGAGATAAAATGTATGGAAATGTCCCTAAAATATGTATAAATGTCTAACACGAAATGTCAGCTAAAACCACGCATCGAAATAAACAACGATTATAAAAAAACCAAGGCAAGCCATAAAAACATAAAATTATAAAAACAAGCAAGCCATATGACAATGACAAACATCAAATTATCGACAATTATAGGGGCTTACCGTACATTGGACATGTCTAGTGGCAAAAAAGGCCGCTAAATGTTTAAAATAAGTATAATGTCGAACAAGAAATGCAGCTCCACAAAACACAGTAAACCCAAAACACGCAAAGGACAAACATTAACGGCAATGTTTATAAAGAATGAAAGCATATGACGTCACAAACACAAAAAAGGGTTGACAATAGGGCTACCGCATTGGAACGGTCAGTGGCAAACAAGGCCGCTGTGTGTGTGGGGGAGGGGGTGGTGGGGGGTGGGGGTTTAAACCAGGTCTAGGGTGCACCAAACCTCACATTTACCCTACTGTCATCCCAATAAAGCGGGACAGTGTAAAATAAAGAAATCCCCGCCATGAACTATTCTCTACCAACATGACAACAATTAATAGGGAATATAAGTAAAACTCAAAAATGCTCGTGCATATATAAAACCACAAAAAACAATAGCATAGAAAGCCACAAGAAGGTACTCAATTACTTGGCAATAGACGGAGCAACACGAGATATAAACCATCGAGGGCCCGACAAGACAATATTGAAACTGTATATATTGTGCATATATGTTTAACAAACTCTTTTATGTGGTTATAAACTTTATATAGAAGTATACAGAGAGACAACTTGGATACAAAAGCCCCGCACAGGCTTACTGCATGTGCTTATATATAGAATGAGTATATACCAGATTACAAGAGAATATACATTGTAAATAGCAAATAAGACAGTATACAACATCCTCCTTTTAAAGCCTAACAAACTGTTATTAGAGAAAATATGGTAGTTCACTTATTTTCTAAACAAAGCAAAAATCCATGAAGAATTTCATTCATAAATTGTTACACTAATATTCATTCATAAGACTGTCCAATTAATTTTTGATAACAACATTCACTTGTCCGTGTTTTATCTCTTTTCTCTAGAGCATAATGTGGCTACACCTTATTAGAGATAACTCTGGACACTTTTCACATTGTTTACAAATTAAGCTTATCAGGAGGTTTTGATAAACGACCAGATTTGGTAATATAATGTTCACTTGTTGTGATATTTGAGTTCCTATTCTCACTATATAGTTGAGACAAGGGCGGATCTAGATTTGATTCGACTATGGCAGATGGGCTATCATTACTGGGATTTTCAGGAATCTCAAAAGTTTGATCCTCTGTGTGATTTTGTATTGGCTCATTTACATAACTATTTAGCTTAGCTAAATGTCTCCTATTTCTTTCTACCCGACCTCGCGGAGTATCAATAACGTACGAACGTGGCCTATTCGCATCTCTAACAATCTTTCCATGGCATTGACCTTCTCAGGATCAGCGGAAATCCCTTCTGCGCTAACAATATGACCTACATATTTAACGGAGGTTTTTTTAAATTCGCACTTAGCTGAATTTAAACTCAAATTTGCCTGTTCAAGCCTAGAAAGAACAATATTCAGACGCTCGTCATGCTCTCGCTCTGTTCTACCGAATACCAAGACGTCGTCCGTTTGGCATATTACTCCTTCAGTGCCTTCAAGAATTTGGAACATTCTCTTTTGAAAGTACTCGCTTGCACTTGAAATTCCGAAAGGAAGGCGATTGAACGCGAATCTCCCAAAAGGAGTGATAAATGTCGTCAGCAATTTGCTGTCATCGGATAGTTTGACCTGCCAAAAGCTTGTTTTCGCGTCAAGTTTGGTAAAAAATTTGGCACCTGCCAATAAACCTAAACTTTGATCGATATTTGGAAGCGGAAAATTTTCGCGTCTTACGCTCTCGTTAAGTTTTGTTAAGTCTACGCAAACTCTGATTTTATCATTTTGTTTAGGGACTACAACCATACCAGCACACCAATCGGTCGGTTTATCGACACGGAAAATTACGCCGTTTTTCTCCATGCTTTCAATTTCCTGTTTTACTTGTGGTAACAACGGAATGGGGACCCTTCGGGGTACTGCCAGCGCATACGGCTTAGCGCCCTCTTTAAGGGAAATATGGTACTCGCCGCTCAGCATTCCTAAATCTTTAAACAGATTAGGATGCCTTTCCTCGACCGATCTTTGACATATGACTTCATTCAAATTAACATATTTCAATTCAAGTAAACCAAGTTTCAATATTGCTGGCCGGCCTAATAAACATCTATCGAGCCCCTTTATTACATAGATTTGCTCGACCACGGTTTCTGAATTGTTTATGATAGTTTCTGTCAATGAGCCAATTACATTCAATTGTTTTTTTCCTGGACCAAAAAGTTTTTTTGTACATTTAGTTAATGGTGGACTTCCCAGCTGGCTATAAACAGCCTCAGAAATGACAGTTACATCTGCCCCAGTATCGATTTTAAATCTGATCTGAACTTGTCTCACCTTAAGCAATATAGTCCATGGGCTGCCCGACGTCTCACTGTCCACGGCGCCTAGATTTTCTACGTCAATGGTCCCCAGGAAATTATCGTCCCCGTCAGCAACTTCATGTACGTTTTTCTGAGCTGCCCGACAACATTTAACCCAATGCCCCTTCGCTCCGCATCCGCGACACTTAGAATTTGATGCTGGGCAACTGTTTCGTCCGTGGAATGGGGATATTCCACACCGGGTACACTTGGATTGAGATTGATTTGGCTTGTTCCAGTTATATGCATTTTGCACACTACTCTGTTTTTTCTTATAAATTGCGTCTACATTATCCACCTCTGGCCGGTTTCTCACTATCCCTTGTTGGCCCTGCACGGCTTCTTTTTGTTTTGCCTGTGTCACAGCTTTTTCTAATGTCAGGTCGGTTGTCAGTTGCAATTTTTCCGACAGCTTTCCGTCACGCACTCCTACCACAATTCTGTCTCGTATTAATTCATCTTTGAGCGTGCCAAACTTACAATGTTCTGCCAATGAATACAGAGATGTAATAAATGTATCGACTGATTCCCCCTCCTCTTGCTTTCGAGAATTAAATCTTGCACGTTCGAATATTGTGTTTCTTCTTATAATAAAATGGTCCATGAACTTTTTGCTAACAATTTCATAATCTTTCGCATGTTCCGCCGATAAATTAAAAGACTTGAATATGTCGTCAGCATTTTTGCCCATACAGTAGAGCAATGTATTCACTTGAACCTCTTTTGATTTTTCATCTAATCCAGATGCTATTCTAAATCTGTTAAAACGAATCGACCATTGTTCAAATTCCTCAGGTCGAGAGAAGTTAAAATTTTCTGGTGGAGGCACGTTGAATGTGGCCATTGTTCACAACACTAAATCCAGTAAATCACTACAAAATTTTTGTGTACAACTATAATATTGTCAAGAATAAAATGTCGTTGTTTTTATTTCTTAATTTTGTAAATCCAAAATCAGTAAAGTTTGATTTTTATTAACTTCTGACACCATGTTATATATTGTGGAATATATGTTTAACAAACTCTTTATGTGTTTATAAACTTTATATAGAAGTATACAGAGAGACAACTTGGATACAAAAGCCCCGCACAGGCTTACTGCATGTGCTTATATATAGAATGAGTATATACCAGATTACAAGAGAATATACATTGTAAATAGCAAATAAGACAGTATACAACAGAAACCAGGTTATAGTGTACACCAAACGCCACCCTTACCATATTGTCATCCGAATAAACGTAATGTAGAACGAAGTATGTCCATAGGGTAAGCCAGGATTCAGTGATCATGATCTACCCTTGTAATTGATTTGTACAGGACGTTTAAATACTCTTTGTAATACTAGTAGTGTACAAAGTCTTATACTTAGATTTTTTGACCAAACTAAGTTCATCCAGTAGGCCATTCGGGACTACTTTCGGTATTGACATAATTTTTTAACAAACAGTTTTACTTATGACAGTCGTAAGAGTGCACGGAAATAATAATAACATTAACCTTAATACTTATCTTTTAGTGTTGACGTTTATTATATATTTTTCAGGGAAACAGTGGATTTCATGATTAAAATAAAACCTTATTGTTTCCTTGTTTCTTATTGCATTATGTTTTTTTCTGCATCAGTTTCAAGGTTGTGAATATATAATAAATATAATTTTTGTTGTTTTTCCGTGAATATAGGTTTTATGTTCATCTCGAAGTGAGGAAACTCGCATATTTTCACTCGTGCTAAAGCACTCGTGAAAATTTGTTTTCTCACTTCTCGATGAAAATAAATCCTATAAACAAACTCCAAACAAACAAATATCCTCTATATATTTTTTAGCAAGGTATTTTTTCTGCAGCTCGTTTAAAGGAGCCCTTTAATACCCTTATAACTTATATTTATTTGATAGATCTATTTGTATAAAAGTTATTGATATATTTCTCACGATTAAAATCACAGCCGAAACACGTTATTATTACGTTTCCATATATCACATGGCACACCTTTACGGAAATCAACGGAAAAAATCCGGAATATTACGAGTTTACCCGAAGTCCAACTTCGGCGATGACGTCACACAGATGCCCAGATACAATCAACAATGGCGAACAGCGACTCGGATGTTTCAGTTTCTGAGAGTGTACCTTTTTTCAAGCTGATTAAAATTATTTTATATATATTTTTTTTCAATAAATGCTTATCTGATCTGATCATGTAAATCTGATCTGATCATGATTTACATGATCAGATTATTGCTTGCTAATTTCACTAATGTCTTATAAATCAATTTTTTTTTTAAATAATTACAGTACATGAACCTCTAGGCTAAATTGTTTGAAACAACCAGAACAAAGTCATTTTATGACACTGTGTATTCCGTAACCAGTGAAAGAGGGGTTTTATGTTCATAGCCATATCCTGTAATCACCTTTCTGCATCACAGTCAGTTAGTTTTATGACCCTGCATATTCTAGATTGAGTGGCCAGTAAGGGTTTTAATTTTATGGCATTTATGGTATTTCGCAGTACTTAGCCACTTTTAGCCAGCTTATATGGCATCAGTTTTATTACCATGTGTATTTCACCATCAGTGGTGGTGAATTCAGTGATGTATGGAACAAAGCATAATTAGGCCAATATAACTTTATAGAGCTCTCATTTATAAATATATACACCAAACAACAGGCTACTTCATAAGACAAATGAATGGCGGTGGGAATATAAACCTTATAATTAGACATATTGTAATACCTGTAGCCCGATTCATTACCTGCTCAAACAAATAGGGTAGATAAGTAGGGAGAATTATCTTTTTCTTCACTCATTATTTTGTAACCTGATAAACTAACTTCAAACATATATTTGTTGATATCATCATATATTACAGGATACAGAAATTAGATTTGGCATAAAATGTTTGAGGTCAACCCTTAAACACGGGGTTGGTAAAAAAGCGGAACATAATTTTATTGGGCCAGTTTTTTTATATAAATAATTAAAAAATATATATATTGGGGTAAATATGTGAGGTCTTATTAAAGCGCCTGAAAAAAGGTAACGCATGCTTTGAATTAGCAATACCTGTAGCCGATGTATTACTTATGATAAAAATAGAGTATTCTGGAGAAGAACTTGGACAGAACATGGAATGGTGATATTTATATCTCTTACACTTAGACCTTCGAATGACAATTATGCGATCATTGTGTACATTTGTCTATTTCCCAATGTGTATACCTGCCGCCACCTCAGTGGGGTAAAACGTTGATAGGTATAAGTGATATGTTAATAAACACAAACAACAAAGACAAACTATGAAAGTATGCGCGCGTGTGTGTGTGTGTGTGTGTGTATTTCTAAGGATTATAGTCCCTCCACCTACGACAGGCGTCCTACCTGACGATTATAGGCACAATGTCTGGACTTTTATCTGTGTGTTGTTGTGTGATGTGATGATATGTCTACTTGAAGCAGCGAACTCAATGGTTTCTTTATAGTGCTGCCACACTGGAATACCACGCCGTAGTAGACATGATACCCCCACCCGCCAGTCACATTATTCTGACACTGGTCAATCAGTCGCAGCACTACCCATTATTTGCTCGTCAGGAAAGGGTTACAAGTGACTACTCCATTTTTAAAGTCTTTGGTATGACGCAGTCAGGGGACTCGAACCCACGACCTCCCGAATGCAAGACAGACGCTATAAACACTACACCACAATGCTTCGGTCTATGAAAGTATGCAATCGGTTAGTCTCATTTATTTGACATCTGGGTTGGTTACAAAAGGACGTTTACATATGCACCATGTGACTTGCGTCTGACAATTTCAGATCGTGTGTAAACATTTCTTGTAAGACGTCACTGCACTGACACCTGTATGTTGCCGTTCAAACAGTGAATAGTACCTAGATAATAGATTTAAACTAATGTATTTCATATCATAATGTTTTTGTTTTATTAACATTTTAGTGTGAAATGGATAACAAATGATCATTTTAGGTAAGTTGTACACTTATAAAAATCATTGTATCAGTTTATGTCTAGGGCAGAGAATCTCTGTGGAAAGTCCACACATTAAAAAGTCAAACGCGTATGCACGTCGGAGGACGGTTCATTTCAAAAATCGTCTTGCCGTTCGTAGACATGTTTTTAATGGTTACGGCTTCATGTTATAGGAGAGCAAATCCCTGAACTTCTGTGATGCAACAAGCTTTCTCAGAAATGAGTCTGCAGTCAATAAACAATTTCATCCCTATGTATTTCATACTTTCAGTGACAGTTGCCTTAAATACTTCAAGAAAGTATGATTTAAGTTATCTCAATAAAATATCGAGAACCTGTCTGTGTTGTCAGTCTGTCAGATATGGCGCGGTACTTTGTGTGACGTCACACACCGGAAATCAGCGGAAATAAACCCGAGGCGAATACGGATATTGTATCGGTCAACAGGTGATTTTTTACCTGGCGATAAAAAGCACGGAAAGCGATATATCATCAAAAAATGAGTTGCAATGTGTTTATATAGTGTTCAGTAATAAATATAAACAAGAAACTAGAGGTATAAAAGGGTTCCTATAAATAATATAATTATCAGTCTCCTACATGTCCTAACGGAAAGTGTGAAGATTGTTACTAAAATAATGTGTCTTTTAACTATTCATCTTAAAGCTACAGAGTCTCTATTTTAACTGGTAATAACTCATGCATATGAATGAGTCACGTGTGAAATAGTTTCAAATCGACGAACACCCCAATAGTCGGTATAAATGCAGAAATCGATGTGTAAACTATTACATTTTTATTTAGCCTTCGTACAGGTAACATCGATAAATATACGGCTTCAGCATGTTCAGAATATATGTGATAAAAAAAATTCCCGACACGGGATTTGAACCAAAGCCGTTGTGCTTTTAAGTTTTGATGGCCGTACGTTTAACCACTAGACCACGGCTATTTATTTGTATGTTCTAGCATTATTAACACTAAATAGGCATTGCGTAATAACTAGCGCACACACAAACTCATCAAGCGCGAAATAACAAGTCGATATGGTTGTTTTGAGGCGGAATATTAGTTTCATATTGATAACATATTACACCAGGTAATGTTAATTTACACGTTCGACAAGATGGACTATTTTTGTATGGATTCATCTTGATTTGCGTTCAAGTTATTTTGCCTCACTAAGAAATAGTAGTTTGTATACAATTTTCTCAAGAAGCGTTATAGCTCAGTGGATAGAGCACCTGATTTGAAATCCGAAGGTCATGTGTTCGACTCCCAAATGAGGCAATTTAGTTTTCTTCTATAAATCGTAATGTTATCTGTGTACTTGTACGATGTGCACTGGTCGATGTCTAAATAATAAATGATGTCCGGCGTTATATTTGCTTACTTAAATACCCGATTTCGACATGAACTGGTGAACATGAAGTTACAAATAAAGACGTGCCTGCAAAGAAGAAATCGATTGATATAGAGACTCTTTAGCTTATCAAGCCCAATCTTTGTGGCTTTAAAGTAGAATATCGCTTAAGTCGGTGCTAGGACGCGTGAGAGGTGTTGCACTTTACATTACCTCTCATGAACAGACTCATTAAAACCGAGTCTGCTACTGTTATCACTTGTTTGTGTTTGTTGCTTTCAAGGGATCCACTATTCAGTATTTATTATCATTCACACTTGCGTTTGTTTAGTGCTCTGTGGCGACCGTAAAAGGTTGCACCGACTACAATTCAGTAGTGTTATTAATTACTTGTCCTTTGAGATCAATAAGCCCAATATGTGTGGCTTTAGTCAAAATGTTTCAATGAAAGCATTTTAAAGACTTTGTTTAAAACTGTTTTTTATGTAATGCACAGTGTAACTAATCTAAGAGACTAGCCAGTAGGCCGTTTTGCCCGATGACCGTTCGAAGTCGGTAACACTGTTTTACCACTCTTTATGTTGCTATGGTTTTTATAAGATCAAGTTTTCATTGTTTAATCTTGATGCGATTAATAAGTAGTTTATTCACGTACAAAACTGGTTATGGGGATAATAACAAGCGAAAATGAAACATGTGTTAACGTTTGGATGTCTACACTTTAGCACCGTCATTTTTTACATCTGATCTTTACCAAACTTTACCAGATTGTTAATATCAATGACAGCTTGGACGAGTTCAAAACCAATTAGATCGGACCAGTAACACCGTTGTTATTGCCCTTGAATTAACGAAAATTGCTATATATTGTCTTGTCAACGCTCTAGCGCCTCCATTTTGCCCGATCAAGCCAGGTCGGAACAATAATACCAACGTTATGACCCTTGTTTATCGGATTGTTTACAAACAAAAACCAGATTGTTGATATCAATGAAAGCTCAGACGAGTTCAAAAACCAGACAGATCTGATGAGTAACAGACACGTTTGATTTAATTTTAAAAAAATCGTGTATTTTACCTCGTTAAGACGATGGGGGCCTTCATGTGGCTGGAATTTAACGCAACTTTGCAGGGATGATCAGTACCAAGCCTATAGATATTGTCACCGTGTTCCGGTTGAATGATTTTGGAGTAATGGCCCTTTAACGGTTTTAATACACAAACTTTGTCTGGACTAGTTCACCTGAACACCGGGCCGGATTTCAACGAAACGTTTTAGGGATGATCAGTACCAGGCCTAGTTGTGAATATCGTCGCCATGTTCCAGTTGAATTATTTTTGGCGAAGTTATGGACCTTTAAAGGTTTTATTACACAGACTAGCCTCTTCTGAACTCCTGGCTGGATTTCAACGAAACTTTGCAAGAATGATCAGTACAAATCCTAATTGTGCATGTCATTGCCGTGTTCCTGTTGAATGATTTCTGGCGGAGTTATGGCCCTTTAATTGTTTTAATACACAAACTTTGTCCGGACTAGTCTCTTCTAAACTCCTGGCCGAATTTCAACACATCTTGAGGAGGATGATGAGTTCCAAGCCTAGTTGCGCATGTCATCGCCGTATTACGGTTGAACTTTATGACGACAACCCTTGAAATAAGAGGCATTTTAGTCCTATTGTGTCTCTTGTTATTCTTTACCGTAAAATATCACGTATTAAAGTTAAACAAACTATTGAAGACTGTATTGTCATTTTCATACAAAAACTAAGAAGATTACGGCCTAAAATGATAACGGAAATGTAAAACTTTATCATATTTGGTAAAAACACACCATCTTACTCGCATAGTTTGACGAGACTTTTTCTGGCGTATGAATACTATTTCCCGAAATTTAGTGAATCGGTCACCTTCGTAAACAAGAATGTAAACTTGTCGGCAAACCTACAAATAAAGCAAACTCTTAGGTCCGATCAAAAGTAAATTATTGAAAGTAAGGTTAATTGTAAACGGACGATATATTTAATGTTCAACCTGTAATAGAAACTTCAGTTAAACGCGCGTATTTTTTGAAAATGTAACATTACGTGGTCCGAGTATTAACTTTCATACCCCATCCTACCCCTTCTCCAAGAAGCGAAAACCGTGCTGGCTTGGGTATGAAATAAAACCTTAATTTCGGCTTAAAAACATGCATGTTGTAAAATTAAAAACATTTATTAGGTAATTCTAAACAGGTTGTCGCATTTTTCATTAAAAAATGTTTTCATTACGTGGTTCGAGTATTATCTTTCATACCCCATCCAACCCCTTCTCCAAGAAGTGGAAAAGGGATTGGTTGGGGTATGAAAGAAAACATTAATTTTGGCTTAAAACTTTTGTATATATTAAGGCGGGACCACGAAATGCTACTGAGTCTGTCAATGTTTCAATGTGGCAAGAGGTACTGTAAGCAGTAATACTATTTTAAATGAACCGTTTCATTGTTAATACCTAAAAAATGTATTGAATGGGGTAACATTTCCATAAATTTGGGGAACCTTAAGCACGTGTAAATGAAAGAAGTATTTATTATCTGATTATATACCTTTTTGGATCAACCCTCATAATTGTCCGTAGGTTTTAGATTTCAAATTGCTTAATGGTTTTGCTCATTGAAGGTGAATGTCAATGTTAGATATTTTGTGTTGATACCAAATTAACGACACATTTCAAATGTATCCCACATGGGTTGGACTTATATCGAATAATTCTTTATCATATCAAACATAAATTTCGCGACAATGCGTGCCAATCTGACTTAGTTTGAACATATTCATATTAATTCCGGAATTTGCTTCATGCAGAGTAATACACAGGATGAGGATGTCGTATTCATGTCTGACATTGTATTTGAAGACGTGAATGCGCAGAGCTGATCATATTAGTTGATACAATACGAATCTAGTGTCTAGATTGCGTTTGATTTGTTACATTAGAGGACATATGTCCAACTATTGTATTTGGAAGGGGGTTGGCGGGAGAGAATTTATAAAGGTAATTGTAAGTCACTTTTAGACATTCAATTGCTTGAGGAAATGGTGTTATTCAATTTCGTATAAGATGGTGAGGCACTCCCAATATGATATTATGGTACTAAAATATACTAGCAGATATTTCATTAGCTGTGTTTTGGTTTACCTTTGTTCTAAATAATGAAGTATCTAGTATTTAGTACACATAAGTCGTTAATATGTTTTTTCTTCATTAGAGTATTGTCCGAAATATTATATACTGATATACCCTAGATACTGTTCAATACAATACTGACAATAATATCTGTTATAGTCAACTGTTATTGGAGGACACACTAGCTGTTTGAACTTATTGAGATTGAGTAAATTTCACGGTGCAGTTGTTCGTACATGTAGATCGGCATTTTCCCTCTTTTATCCTAAATTTTAACAGAGAGGTAAGATGTGCTATGAGCTTACAGTTAAAAACTTAAATTTATTGAAATCAGACTCGCAGGATCTATGATTTTGTGATAATCCTGTTGCTCGTGATTTTATCTTCGATTAGGTTGTATTATTTTCAGTTAAGTCATACAGATGTTTACGTTGTTGCTGGATGCAAATAACGTTTTCTATTTCACCTTATTTGCTCGGCCATTTTTGATTCTCGTCAGAACAATTTTTCTTTCAATTTTATTAACATAAGCTTTATTTGGTCTCTTCCTTTGTTTATATTCTGTGAGATACCTTTTCTAATTAATATAACTATAAATAAATAAAAACTTTCTCGTAAATTATTTAATTAATATTGCCGAAATGTGGAGTGACGTCATAGTTTTCCACGCGGTTAAGTTTTGCACTAAATAACCTGATCGATGTATTCTCATCTTGCGTGGTTTATCATGTTTATGAGTGACGTCATCAATATAGGGGTTTGTAAACTTCATATTCTTTGTTTTTATTGAACATTGAGTGGGTTGGTTTTACTTTAATTGTACTAGTAATGCTTTTGGATACATTTCAATTGAATATTTCTACAGTAATGATGTATAAATAAAAAAAAAAAAAAAAAAAAAAATAATAATAATATTCGATAAATTAGAAAATCATAATATATTGATCAATAAATAATAATAAAAAATAAAAAGTATATATATTCAGTATAAGTTGCATATAAAAAAAATATCATTAAGAACATAATATATATAAAGATATGAAGACTGCAAATAGTTATTGCAAAAACTTTGTAGTAATGTTAGAAGATATGTATATTTTCCATTTTGCTAGGGTTTATACGTTGTACGTTTTTTTTTTTTTCATAATCTACTACTCAGCCGGTTCCCGAATTTGATGCCCCCGTCAGCGCTTGCAGATTCAGCCGCCTAGGTCCTCGGATACCAGTGGGCCTCCCCTGTTGGACGTACACGTGTCTCCCAAGATTCAGCCGCCAAAGTCCTCAATAACCAGTGGGCCTCCCCAGTTGGATGTATATGTGTCTCCTTTGCCGGTGAACGTAGTTGATATCGGTGTTGACGCTTTACCAGCAGTGACATTGGACTCGGGCTTGCCAGATACAGTAGACGTAGACCCGTCCCTCTTTGAATTACCAAGCGTTCATGCGGAACTTGGGTTCTCTGTATCCCATTCAGTTAAGTCTAAGCATATAGCTGTCCAGTACATTGATCTTGCCAGTTTATTGGAGACTCAAGTTCCCATGAACAAAGATAAACACTTGGTTATATCTCCACTTGGTGAGTTGATGGTAAAACCCACCAATCCCATGACAAAACAACTAAGTATTGAAACTTGGACCGATGCATTTGTGGTCTTTTCAAGCATCTATGTATCGGCTCATCCGCGAAAAGTCCAGGAATTGTTGAAATACATGAATGTCATTAGAACTTGACCAACAATTTCGTCTTCGTCTTCCCTCTAACCCTTCAATGTCAGGGGAAAATAAATTCTGAGCTTTGGTTATTTTATATGTCCTCAAGTGGTCAAGCTGGTGCAAGTACCGATGGTCATTTTGCCTAGAAAAGATGTTTTGATTTTAACTTGAGCCAGTGTTCTCGCCATGTGTGTTCATACAGTCATAAGTCCTTGTCAGGTTCTGGTGATCATCCTTCTAGGTTGTGTTTTGCCAGAAAACCAGAGGGAAATGCATGGCGCAGACCTGTGCGAGCCCCTGCACCCCAGGGCTCGCCCACTTTCTACCAGTCACAAAGACCCAGAAGTCAGTCCGTCCGATTTATGGGCCCTAGCCCAAAGACCTACTAATGTGTCGACATTACAGAACTATTTAGCTTTATATCCAAACCGACACGATGCAAAATTATTAGCTGATGTATTCAATAATGGTTTTAAGCTTCAATACACGGGTTCACGACAAAAATCAGATGCAAAAAAAGTAAAGTCTGCATATCAGCATTTTCAAGCATTGAAATCAAAGATTGATAGAGAAATCGCTTTGGGGAGAATGATTGGTCCTCTCGATTCCCCTCCTGCGGCTAATATAAAAGTGTCTCCAGTTGGTGTTGTGCCCAAATGAGATTTCTCTTGGCGTTTGATAACTCATTTGTCTTACACAGAAGGTAGCAGTGTTAATGACGGGATAAATGATAATCTTTGTACAGTAAAATATACTTCATTTGACAAGGTGGTGGAAATGATTTTTAATCTTGGTAAATCTGTTTTAATGGCAAAAAGGGATGTTAAATCAGCTTTTCGGTTACTACCTATACATCCAGCGGATTTTCAATTTTACATTGACAAATGTTTGCCTATGGGTTGCAGTATCCCTTGTGCTCTGTTTGAGAAGTTTTGGACTTTTTTTACATTGGCTTGTCAGTTTTGCTTCAGGCTTTGTCACTCTTGACCATTTTCTTGATGACTTTATTTTCGCTGGGGAGTGTGGGTCTGAAATATGTAATACATTAGTTTCAACCTTTACTCGGGTTTGTTCTGAAGTAGGTGTCCCTATTGCTGAAGACACATTTGTTAGTCTTACTACAGTTTTAGTCTTTCTGGTGCTGGAAATCGATTCAGATTAAATGGTCATTCGCATACCATTGCACAAAATTGTGAAGTTGATTCATATTATAAATAGTTTCCTTCATAAGAAAAAAGTCACTTTTAAGGAGCTTCAGTCTCTATCTGGAATGTTGATTTTTTTTGCCAAGCAGTAAGATCTAGTAGAGCATTTTTAAGGCGTTTATATGATGCAATGTCTGGTCTACGTAAGCCACATCATAAACGTAGGATTTCTTGCGAGCTTCGAGAAGACCTCGGCCTCTGGCTAACATTTCTAACAGGATGTAATGGCATTTCTGTAATTCCAGACAGTTCTTGGTATGGTAGTGATACTTTGCAGCTGTTTACAGATAGCGCCGGTTCAGCAGAATTGGGTGCTGCTTGTTTCCGTCAAGGGAGGTGGTCATTTTTTCCTTGGCCAGTTAGCTGGCAAAAGAATTCCATTTTGAGGGACATTACTTTTCTAGAAATGGTTCCTGTGCTTCTTGCAATGTTTCTATGGGGAGCCATTCTGGCAAATAAAAAAAGTATGTTAAGGATTGACAATGCAGCCCTGGTTCATGTCATCAACAAACAATCTTCCAAGTCACAGAGACTAATGCATCTGATCAGGCCCTTTGTCTTGCTGACCATGAAGCACAATATATTGTTTAAAGCCACTCATATCTCTACACATAATAATATTATAGCTGATGCTATTTCTCGCAAACAGTGGACCAGATTTCGTGATGTAGCCCCGGAGTCCAGCAAGGAGCCAGAGGTATTGCCTCGAGAGTTTCTTTCAAAGATTTGCAAGGAGAAGCTACAAGACTACTGAATCTGTCCTTAGCGTCCAACACCATAGACTCGTATAATGTTGGCCTGAATAAATTCTGCTTATTCAGGCGTCGTTACAGTTTACCTGATGTCTGGCCACCAGCATTAGAACACTTAACACACTTTATAGCTTGGTTGTCTTTGGAGGGTTTATCGTATTCAGCTACTCTAGCTGTACACGTTAGGTATTCAAACACAGATCAGTTCGGTCGGGGCACCATTCTGAAGGATCTGGAGGCACTTTGTGTCCAATATATGCCTTTGAAAAGTTCCTTACAGTACGGCCTCATATACCGGGTCCTTTATTTTGTCATTTTGATGGGCGTCCATTGTCCCGATACCAATTTTCAGCTGTTCTAAAAACATCATTAGCTTTTCTTGGCATTGACTATTCAAGATACAAATCACATTCTTTCAGAATAGGGGCAGCTACTTTAGCCGCAAATAGAGGTTTCCTCCTAGAGTCTATTAAAGCAATGGGGAGATGGAGTTCTTAGGCATATAAAACTTATGTTCGTTTCCCGGTGCATGTTTTCCCAATTATGTCAGATTAGCTAATAAAACAGTCAAGTTATTAGCTAAAATTAACAATAACCAAGTCATTGTAGGTGATAAAACAATCTGGTGTCTGGGTTCATCGATTGTCAAGAAGGCGTTTTTGGTAGCGCGTACAATACCAGATGGCCTCAATTTAGGACTTGCACGACTTCATGTAACAGTATGGTGGCAAGGCTATAGTGGTTTGGGTCTCCTAGACGTGCAGAGCAAGATTCAGTACCTGCTGGAATATGGTCCAGTCCGCATCTACATTTTTCTGCACTGTGGGGGAAATTATTTAAGCTTTTGACCGAGTTTTTTAGGGTCAATTTGCCTGATGTGGTCGTTATTCGATCTCAAATACTTCCTAGGTTTTCATGGTGTTATTCTAACAACCCTGCTGCAATGAACAGGGCCAGAAAGCGGCTAAACCGTTATGCTGCTAAGGTGATAAAAGAGGGCCTTTATCTGCTACACCCAGACATTCAGGCTGATGATACCTGTCTTGAACAGGATGGTGTTCATTTATCAAATGTGGGGAACAACTTGTTTCTTAACCAGTTAGCGGCTGGTTTTGAATGTTTCATTGAAAGTAGGCAGTGATAAGGAAAATATATTCTTTTTTGGCACCGTTTCTGTTTTAGGCGTGGCATTCGGATATTTTGCTTTAATAGACACTCTTCGCTGCTGCCATAACATTTTTTCCCTATTTTTGGCGGTGGGTGGGAGTCCGAACACTCTATGACTTGGAGTGTCCGGGCGCCCATCCATATGGCGGACAGCGAAGGTGTGAAAGGAAGTAATATAAGTTTCAGTTTAACTTTATTCAGCTCCTGTATACCCAGAGACTGAATTGTAATCTAAACATAAATTATATACAAATTTGCTGTTCGTACAAATTGCTAAAAAACATTTTAATTGATTGAATTCGGTGCACTTGTAATTATGCTTGAATATCAACCGTGCTTTCAACACTTGCTTAAATGCTTATCAGAAAAGTTGCTTTCATAATGAACATTTAATTTGGTGCACATGTATTTATGTCCTTAATATTGTAATATTCAATTTGCTTTATTGCTTAATGCTTTCTGCTGTAAGGGCTTGCCATAATGGTCTTTTGTGCTTACCGGCAGCCCAATTGTTAAACCCAAGCATTCAATCACTGCCAATATTTGCCTTAAAGTTTAAAAAATATCTTTTATTTAAATAAAAAACTTTACCAGGACCTCAATTTAAATACCTGAGCTAATTGGCCATTTATCATGTTAGCAGTATAAAACAAGCAAGCTTTCCATCCTTTTTCAATGACTATTTAGGAAATAGTTCTCTTAACCGAACGGATAATGTTTTAACCTTCAAAAATGATAATCACAGTGAGCTAATTTTTATTTGTGTAAGGAAGTCTCACTATCAGTATGATATACTAAAGGAAAAAAGAAACGCAACTCCGGGATTTCCGCTATAAACTGTATATATAATATGCTGCTGTTAACTGAATGGCTAGATTAGACATTTCCTTTAGGAAAAAATACTGAAACAACACGTAACACACCAAATGTTAGCTCTTAAACGTTTCATAATTGATGGAATACGCGTTTGGCTACAGGTCAGCAAACTAAAGATGTAACATTGTGCAATCTCTTTACATTCAATACAATACTGACATTGCTCAAATGTTCATAGCGGAACTTCAACATTTATTAATTTCGTTACAAAGTGTACTGTGATTAAAAATTCTACAACAGCACAGTTGTGTCCTTTGTCTAACTAGCTGCAACACTTTTTAAACAAAACATCATGTGATTTCTCTGGAATATTACGTTTATTAAGTGCAAGCTGTTCAAAGATAATCTATGCAACATAATAACACCGACACTTTAACTGATTTAATTCAGATGTACACAAGATGACTCGTATGAGTACCCCGATTGTAAAAGCTAATAAACAGTTTTCATCATAATCTGCTCAATTTTTGAACACGTTCTTATAAGCAGTAAACGAATTTAATCCTATTCTCATTTTATATATCTGATGATACTCTTAACAAATATTAAAGTCCTCAACACGACTACAAGCTCACAGCAGACACATCTGGTTGTCATTCATTCTTACTGTGAGCTTGTAGTCGTGTTGAGGCTTTTAATATTTGTAATAGTTGTATAACTAAGAAGCTATTCCTGATGGGCTACCGTTACCATAACCCCCTTAAAACCTTTGCAATATTGTAAAATCCTAACCCTAATATTCCTAGAAAAATAAAAGTAATTTAAAGGTGTTGATGCACTATTTTCAAACAACAATAATGTAGAAGTCCTCTAAAAACTTGGAAAAAGCTGCCAGAATTATCAAAATACCATGAACAATAAAGAAGATATGACCTATTGAAAATTTGTAAAGGAACATAAATGGAGGCGGCCATCTTAGAACGAAGACATCATCGCGTCTGTTTACTCTATATGGCATATTGACGAAACATCGTTTAAAGCAAAGAAAAGCACTGCAAATTGATTAAAAATAAATATACATATGTAAAATGTGTACACATTTTCAATAAGTCATATCTCCTTTCTTTTTCATGATATTTTGATAATTATTTAGGCCTTTTTCAAGTTTTTTGGGGCTCTATTAAATAAATGTTGTTTGAAAATAATACCCCTTTAAGAACTATTGTGCGTCAAGGACTATCACAAACTTACTTCTATGGTGATGTGATTTTCAAATTTCAAAGAACCTTGGTCATAAGGCCAAGAAATAAAATAGTCCTGTTTTAGGTTTCCGACGATCCTGTATTTTGTCCCGAACCTAACTTCTTTTCTCTATTTCAAAAAAATCTATCAAAAAAAACAATAATACAAATCTCTTGTGCCGCGATGATGACGATATTGTTTTCGTTCTATATTCGTCAATGCTATAGTCCGACGGAAATACTGCGATTGGTGTATCTCGGATGTTTACGCTTGTTTTTACCTGGCAATGGCTGCCGCAGGAAGGCTTTATGACCTTCAAGGTCGCTAAATGCGACCAC